>CM038792.1:67292727-67542979 GCA_021764765.1 Vicia sativa
AGAAGAAAAGCCCTGGTATTACGAAGTGAAGAGATATCTCGAGGCTCAAGAATACCCTGAGGGGGCATCTGTCAACGACAAGAAGTTTCTGAGGAGGTTCTCCGCCAAGTTCTTTCTAAGTAACGACATTCTATACAAGTGCAACCATGATTTTCCCTACTTCGGTGTGTAGATAAGAGGGCAGCTGAAAGAATTATGGAAGAATTGCACGAAGGCGCTTTTGGTGCCCATTCTAGTGGACATACAATGGCTAAAAAGATTTTGAGATCAGGTTACTATTGGTCCACTATGGAAGCTGATTGATATCATTATTCCCTAACTTTTCACAAGTGCCAGGTCTACACCGATAAAGTACATGTACCTCTGGTTCCGTTGAATATCTTGACTGCTTTTTGGCCTTTTGCAATGTGGGGAATTGATATGATTGGAGAGATTAGGCCTATTGCTTCCAATGAGCATCGCCTTATCCTCGTATACATCGATTACTTTATAAAGTGGGTAGAGGCAGCCTCGTTTGCATCGGTTACCAAGAACGTTGCAGCTCGATTCATCAAGCATAATCTTATCTATCGGTATGGCATCCCCGAAAGGATTATCACAGACAATGGTACCAATCTTAATAACAAGATGATCACCGAACTCTGCACATAGTTCAAGATAAAGCACCATAACCCTTCCCCATATCGGCCAAAGATGAATGGCATTGTGGAAGCCACCAACAAGAACCTTATAAGATTATACAGAAGATGACAGTAAAATATAAAGATTGGCACGAGATGTTACCATTCGCTCTTCATGGTTATCTCACTTCAGTACGAACGTCAACCGGGTAAACCCCGTTCTCTCTCGTGTATGGTATGGAAGTTGTCTTACCTATCGAGGTTCATATTCCTTCACTAAGAGTTATGAAGGATGCAGAACTAGACGAAGATGAGTGGGTTCAGACTTGGCTTGACCAGATAAATTATTGATGAGAAGAGGCTCGTGTCCATCTGCCATGAACAGATATATCAGAAGCGCATAATCAAAGCTTTTAACAAGAAATTCAAGCATCGAATGTATCAAGCCAGTGATTTGGTAGTCAAACGCATCATCCTGCCGCAAGCTGGTCCCATGGGAAAATGGACTCCCATTGGACCATCCACTAATATACTCATTGCTATCAACTTCACGTTCAAATGGTATGAACCAGTCCAGTCACCTTCTTTTGGAAGCAAGGAGATGAGATGCTCGAAGACATATGAGCAATAGCAGAGTTGAAACTCGATGGGATTGTTTCCACATATCTCTTTTACCACTTTATAGTTTTTCAATGTTTTTCGACGATTTCCTCTTACTAGGATATTTGTCTCTTTGTACACCACTGCCTGTTCATAGGCCAACTTTTTTCAATCAATATAACTTCTATTTCAATTCCAAAATTTTTATTTTCTCTATTTTGTTTGCATATTTTCAATGATTGCTTTGAATGATCATATGCATTTAACTGTAGTTACTGTAAGTGTTTTTATGTTGGCCTTAATTTTTGGTAAAACTAGTTTATGTCAATGTCTTGACTAATGTCATGACATTTAGAGTTGAAGATAAATTCTGCTGAAGAAGATTAATTCAAGTACAACTCAGATAGGGAGTTAGCTGCTTTGCTGGAAATCTGCAGAAGAATGACTGATGTCATAAACAATGTTATGACATTCTGTGTGACATTTACTGTTCTGTAGATTCTTTTTTCCTGAGAGTTTTCAGGATTTCTGTTGAGCTGTTTTTGTTATGAATTATGTTATTGGATCATATGCTCACGTGGCTCTATGGTTAATCTTATTTAACCCTAAATTGGTTTGTTAAAAAGACCAAGTCTTTAGGTTAAATTAAGTGAACCCTAGTTGTTATTATGGAAGCCCAAAACTGAAGTCTTGTTACTTCTTCTATAATAGGAAAAGAACCCTTATTCTGCTTGCACGCTTTTTGGACTATATTGAAGATCTAAGAAGACTGTTATTTGTGTATTCTAGTCACTCTTGTGAGCCAAGCAATTATCATTTGATAAGTGCCTTGGACTAGGATTTGGTTGTAAGGGTTGTTTATCACTCAAAGCTTTGAAGCACGAGTGTTGTGTCTCTTGATTAAAGCTTTGAAGTAAATCAAGTATGTTTATTGAAGAGTGTCTTCACAATTCTATTAAACAATAGGTTTATATCACTGCTGTGATTGAGGGGGAGTGAGTAGGAACTCAGGTCTAAGTAGGACTTAGATTGAAGTTGCATTGGGTAGGTTTTAAGTGAAGGAGATAAACTAGTTGGTTTATTCCTGAATTTATACTACTAATAGTGAATTTTCTCCCTGGCTTGTAGCCCCCAGATGTAGGTGTAGTTACACACTGAACTGGGTAAACAATTGATTGTGTTCTTTACTGTTGTTTCAATTAACTGTGTGAATTGTTAACAGAGTGTCAGATACTGTGTCAAGAACATTCTCTATGACATCACGTATCTGCTGCCAGGAATTTCAATTGGCATCAGAGCAGGCACCTTGCCTATTATTTCTGGGTGAGATCTAGGGATATTATTTTCTGGCGTTATGGACAAGGAAGAAGGATTTGGGAGTAGACCACCTATTCTTGATGGATCTAACTATGATTACTGGAAACCTCGTATGGTTGCATTTTTAAAGTCACTGGATAACAAGGCTTGGAGAGCTGCTGACAGAGGATGGAAACATCCCACCAAGCTTGAGAAAGATGGGACTACTAGCCTGAAACTTGAGGAAGAATGGAGCAAAGAAGAAGAAGAGCTAGCACTAGGTAACTCTAAAGCATTGAATGCCTTATTCAATGGAATTGACAGAAATATTTTCAGACTTGTACATCAGTGTGATCTGGCCAAGGATGTTTGGGACACTCACAAAACCACTCATGAGGGTACATCCAAGGTGAAAATGTCAAGACTTCAGATGCTCACTACCAAATTTGAGAATCTGAAGATGAAGGAAGATGAAACCATTCATGAGTTTCACATGAACATCTTGGAGATTGCCAACACCTCAGGAGCATTGGGAGAGAAGATGTCAGAAGAAAAGCTAGTGAGAAAGATTCTCAGATCCTTGCCTAAGAGGTTTATAATGAAGGTGACTGCTATAGAGGAAGCTCAAGATATCTGCAACTTAAAGGTGGATGAACTTATTGGATAACTTCAGACATTTGAGATGGGGATCAGTGACAATGTTGACAAGAAAAACAAGAGCATAGCCCTTGTATCCAATACTGAAGATGAAAGCAAGGAAGATGATGAAGAGAAGATCTCAGAAGCAATTGCTATGCTTGGAAGGCAGTTCAACAAACTCATCAAGAGAATTGACCCAAAGTCAAGGTCCAATGTCAAGAACATCCCATCTGACATTAGCAGAACTTATGACTTCAACAAAAGATCCAAGTTTGAAGAAAAGGGAAGTCAAAGTAGAGGAATTTAGTGCCATGGGTGTGAAGGATATGGGCACATTCGAGCTAAATGTCCTACCTTTCTAAAGAAACAGAAGAAAGGAATGGCTGTCACTTGGTCTGATGGTGACTCAGGAAGTGACTCAAGAAGAATCGCCAAACTAGTTACCGCCTCCGAGTTTGTAACTCGATAATGATTCCAGTGATGAGGAAGTGACATTTGAAGAACTTGACACTTACAAGAAGTCAGTATCGGCGTCAAGTATGTCAAAATGAGAAATGTAAAAGCTAATTGTGAAGTTGGAAGTCGAGAATGTGAAGTTGAGGTCGAAAATGCGCATAATCGCTACTATAAGTCATCTCAACTGAAGTTATAGTGTTGAATTCCAAACTTGATCGATGACTAAGTCTCAAGATGTCGACAACCGAACCGATAAGTTAGAGGAGATCCTTCGATTGGACAAAATGCGGAAATATGCATGGTCCGGGATATGTGGTCGCAAAGAAACTTGTCGTGACAAGAACAAGAACAGCCTGCAAACCAATGTCAAAGCAGATGTCACAACATAGGGCGTGAAATGTGTCCGTTCAGATATGTGGCTGCAAAGAAATTTGCCGATAACAAGAAGAACAACTGATAAACCTATGTCAAAGCAGATGTCACAACATAGGGCTCAACATCAAGATCGAGAAACATGAAGAAAAGTTTCAAAGATGGAGATGTCATTATTGTGGAAGGTTTGGGCACATAAAGCCATTTTGCTACGCTATATGGATATCCTAATCGATCCCTTATGTCAAACCTAAGACCAACAAGGTACCATATACTCAACGGAAGAATAAGACTGCCTTGATAGCTCACACCTCCTTAGAGTTTCGCCAAGGAAGACGGTACTTTGATAGTGGATGCTCTAAGCATATGACCGAATCAAGAACCTTCAATGATGTCAAACCTCATACAACTAGTTTTGTTACTTTTGAGATGGAGCTAAAGGAGAAACCAAAGGTGTTGGAAACTTGACCCCGGAGTTCCAAACCTAAATGGAGTGTTGTCGGTAAATGGTTTAACCGCCAACTCATAAGCATCAGCCAACTATGTGATATGGGATTCAAGGTCAACTTCACCAAGTCTGAATGTCTTGTAATCAATGAAAAACAAGAAGTTGTTATGAGAGGAGTTAGATCAAAGGACAATTGTTACCTATGGGAGCCTGAGGACACTAACTATTCCTCTGTGTGCACTACAGGCAAAGAAGAAAAGGAAGTGAAACTGTGGCACCAAAAACTTGGTCATTTACATCTTAGAGGGATGAAAAAGATCATATCCATGGAGGCTGTCCGAGGGATTCCAAGACTTCACATTGATGAAGGGAGAGTTTATGGTGAGTGTCAGGTTGGAAAGCAAACCAGAATGTCACATCGAATGTCAAGACATCTGACCACCTCTAAGGTGCTAGAACTTTTGCACATTGATCTGATGGGCCCTATGTAGGTTGAAAGCCTTGGTGGAAAAAGATATGCTTATGTTGTTGTGGATGATTTTTCCAGATTTACCTGGATAAACTTCATCGTGGAAAAATCTGATATATTTTAAAGAATTATGCAAGAGACTTCAAAGAGAAAAGAAGGATGCATTGTCGAATCAAGTGATCATGGAAAGGAATTTGAGAATAACAAGTTTGATGAGTTCGTTCCTCGGGAATCAATCATGAGTTCTCATCACCTATAACTCCTCAACAAAATGGAGTTGTGGAAAGGAAGAATGTAACTATACATGAATCGCCGAGCAATGATACATGCTAAGAAGCTTCCTATTCATTTTGGGTCAAGCTATGAATACACGTTATGTCCACAACAGGGTCACCTTGAGAAAGGGAACATCCTCCACCCTGTATGAAATATGGAAAGGAAGAAAACCTATTGTGAAGTATTTCCATGTGTTTGGGAGCAAATGCTATATTCTGACAAATCGTGAACAAAGGAGAAAGATGGACTCTAAAAGTGATGAAGGAATTTTTCTGGGATACTCTACAAACAGCAGAGCATTTAGGGTATTCAATTCCAGGACCAAAGTTATGATGGAGTCTATAAATGTCATAGTTGATGATCACCATGAGGAAACAAATATCCCATATGATGTTGAGACATTGTTTGAGACATCACCTCATGTGTCTAATAAGGATGATGTGCCTATCCCTACTTCACCAAAGGCTGAACTAGAGGAAGCCAATAAAGATCCTTCCATCAAAATTCAGAAAGATCATCCAAAGGAACTCATCATAGGAGATCTTAACAGTGGAGTCATTACAAGATCTAGATAAATCATCTCAAACTCTTATTTTGTGTCTAAGATTGAACCAAAGAATGTTAAGGAGGCTTTGACTGATGAATATTGGATTGGAGCAATGCAAGATGAATTGAACCAGTTCAAACAGCATGAAGTATGGTAGTTAGTTCCTACACCAGAAGGAACAAACATCATTGGCACAAAGTGGATCTATAAGAACAAGTCAGATGTAGAAGGGGTTGTCACCAGGAATAAGGCAAGATTTGTTGCTCAAGGATACACTCAATTTGAAGGAGTTGATTTTGATGAGACTTTTGCTCCTGTGGCCAGGCTAGAATCAATCAGATTGCTACTAGGAGTTGCTTGCATTCTGAAATTCAAGTTGTTTCAGATGGATGTGAAAAGTGCCTTCCTAAATGTATACTTAAATGAGGAAGTATATGTGGAACAACCTAAAGGATTTGTGGATCCTAACTTTCCTGATCATGTTTACAAATTGAGGAAAGCTCTATATGGTCTGAAACAAGCTCCTAGAGCTTGGTATGAAAGGTTGACAAAATTCCTCACTGATAAAGGATACAGGAAAGGAGGTTTGGATAAAAATCTCTTTGTCAAGGATGAAGGAGGAAAGATAACGGTGGCTCAAATTTATGTTGATGACATAGTGTTTGGAGGAATGTCAGATAAAATGGTGAGACATTTTGCCAACCAAATGTAAGCTGAGTTTGAAATGAGCCTCATGGGAGAATTGACTTACTTTCTTGGACTACAAGTCACACAGATGGAAGACTCAACCTTCCTCTCTCAAAGCAAGTATGCAAAGAATATTGTCAAGAAATTTGGAATAGAAAATGCCAGTCATAAAAGGACTCCTGCACCTACTCATCTAAAGTTGTCCAAAGACACAAGTGAGACAAATGTAGATCAAAGCTTATACAGGAGCATGATAGGAAGTCTATTGTATTTAACAGCTAGCAGACCTGACATTGCCTTTGTTGTTGGAGGATGTGCAAGGTACCAGGCTGAACCTAAAGTAAGTCACATCAGCCAGGTGAAAATAATTCTGAAGTATGTGAGTGGAACATACAATTATGGTATGCTATATTCTCATGGATGTGAACCAATTCTATCTGGCTTCTTGGTTCAGCAAGAAGCAAAACTGTGTGTCTTTATCTACTGCTGAAGCTGAATACATAGCAGCTGGTAGCAGTTGTTCTCAAATGGTCTGAATGAAGTAGATGCTGACTGAGTACAATATCACACAGGATGTCATGACATTGTACTGTGACAACCTGAGTGCTATTAATATTTCTAAGAATCCTATTCAGCACAGCAGAACTAAGCATATTGACATTAGACATCACTTCATCAGAGATCTTGTGGAAGAGAAGGTGATTAAATTGGAGCATGTAGCCACTGAACTTCAACTGGCTGACATCTTTACTAAAGCTCTTGATGTTAGTCAGTTTGAGAATTTAAGGGGCAAGTTGGGTATTTGTCAATATGAAGAGTTGTAGCAATTAATATTGCTTACAACAAGGGAAGAAAGAGACATTTTATTTAATTTAATTGTGATTGGGCTAATTAATCATTTCCCTCTCTCTTTTCAAAAATTTAAGAAGAGCAAGGGTCATATATATATCCCAGTTTTTCCATTTGAATGTATCACATTTCATTCCCTCAACAGAAACTCTCAAACTTCGTGTCAATTATTTTATCATTCTCTCAAGATGTCTCAACAAAGCATGTCATCCTCATCTTCACCATCAAAGGAAGATGGTTCTCCCTCTCCCACTGATTCTGGGTTTAGGGAAAACGCAGAACCAATGCAGACTGAGGTTCTGGAGGTTACTCCTCTACGTGCCATGGCAACTGATCCTGGGAGGATCAAGAAACTTCGTACCAGACATGCAAGAAGGTCTCAAGTCTCTCCATCTGGTAAGACTACTGAACCATCTTCCTTTGTTCCTCCTGAGACAGCTAATAGGGAGGGTTCTAGATATGTTCATCAAGCCATAGCTAGAATAGTTACTAGGATTCTGAATGAGAATCACTCTATTCCTGGGGTTTTTGTTCCTTTGAATCAAGAATCTGCTAGCCTTAATTTAGCAACTGATCCAGATGTCACACAGAATGTCAAGACATCTGATGAAAATGTTAAGAAATCCCCTGAGAACCCCATTAATGATCCTTCTGATAAATCCCCTGAGAAATTTGTTGTTGACACCACTGTTAAGTCTCCTGTAAAACCTGCTAATGAAAACATGGAGAAGTCTCTAGTGAATTCTTCTGATGAAATTCTTGAAGAATCTCCTGAGAAACCTGTTACTGACAACCTGGAAAAATCTCCAGAGAAAACCTCTGATCAAAATGTTGAGCCTCCTGTCATTGATCTTGATGAAGAATTCTCTGATAATGACCTTATTGTTAGTGTTAACCCTAGCATAGCTAAGAGGATGATGAATAGAAAAGGGAAGCAGAATGCTACTCCAAGTCCTTCCAAGGAGAAGGTTGTTGAAGTTGTTCATGAGACTCTCAGGGCTGAAATCAAGGCTGGAGAAAAGGTTGAAAAAGACAAAAAGGTTGGACCCTCCAAAGGAAAGGGTGGGATGAAGTCTGTTGGAAGCATCTCAAGGCCCAAGAGAACTCCAATTATCAAGAAAAGAAAGGTCCCTGAACCCTCAGAATCTGATGAGGATTCAGATTTTAATGTTGAAGAGAATGTCACAGACATTCCACTTAGAAAGAAGCCCTCTCTTGGCAAACTACCTAAGGTTCCTGAAGTGCCTATTCATAACATCTCTTTCCACCATCCAGAGAGTGCTAGTAGGTGGAAGTATGTCTGTCTGAAAAGAATTGCATTAGAAAGGGAGCTGAACAAGAGTGCCCTTGAATGCAAGGATGTTATGGACCTGATCAAGGAAGCTGGGCTGATGAAAACTGTGGTCAAATTTACAAATTTTTATGATATTTTGGTGAAGGAGTTCATTGTTAATCTGACTAGTGGCTGTGCTGATAAAAGGTCAGCAGATTTTAAAAGTGTGTTTGTGAGAGGGAGAAAAGTGAAGTTCTCTCCAAGTGTAATCAACAAATATCTGGGAAGATCTGATGATGCTCAACCTGAGCTTGAAGAAACAGATAACCAAGTCTGTGTCAAACCATCACTACAAAGCAAGTGAAACACTGGCCATTAAAGGGAAAGTTAACTGCCAGCAAACTGAGTGTCAAGTTTGCAATTCTGCACAAGATAGGTGCAGCCAACTGGGTTCCCACAAATCACAAGTCCACCATCTCCATTGGCCTAAGAAGATTTATTTTTGCTGTTGGAACAAAAGCAAAGTTTGATTATGGGACCTATATATTTGAGCAAACATTAAAATATGCAGACAGCTATGCTATCAAAGGTCCAATAGCCTTTCCCTCCCTCTTGTGTGGTATTATAATTGACCAATACCCTGACATCCTGGTAGACCGAGATTCTGCTTGTAAAAGAGCTCCTGCTCTTGGCTTCCACTACAAATTGTTTCAAGGGAAACATGTCCCAGACATTGTCATGACATCTGCTGAGACATCAAATGTCAAGGCTAACTCTCAGAAAGCTGGTGTCATTGCTGTGCTCAAGGAGACTTGCAGGGAACTGGAAGCAAGGAAGCAAACTCTAGAGGAGCTGATCTCTACCTTGGAGAAGGAAAAAGACACTGAGGTTAAGGATGAAAGGCTAGCTGAGGATACTGCTGCAAATGTAAATGAGGATACTGATGCTGATCAAGAGACTAGTGCTGATAGCAGTTCAGAAGATGCTACATACCACGGTGCTTCTTCAGGAGAAGAAAGTACTTGATTTGTGATCATGTGCTGCTGCTACTTGTGTTTGTTTGTGTTGTTTTGATGTTGATTTTGCTTCTGTTGGTTTTGGGTCTATTTGTTTTGGATTTATGGATTTCATTACTGGTTGTAATACTTAACTCTGCTATTACTTTTATATAATGAGCTTTGGGATTATGTACTGGCACCTTTGGCCCCTTTGTGGCTAAAAAGGGGGAGAAGAATTTATGGGCAATTGTTGGGCAATTGTGGGTAGAATTTATCTTTGTTAATTCTGGTTATTTAGCTTAGTTAGCTTAGACTGGTTAATTATTTTCTGCTGCATGGGTGCTCTGATAGCTTAGTTTGTTTTAGCCAAAAATTTGCCAAAGGGGGAGTTTGTAAGTGTTTTTATGTTGGCCTTAATTTTTGGTAAAAATAGTTTATGTCAATGTCTTGACTGATGTCATGACATTCAGAGTTGAAGATAAATTCTGCTGAAGAAGATTAATTCAAGTACAGCTCAGATAGGGAGTTAGTCGCTTTCGAAATCTGAAGAATGACTGATGTCATAAACAATGTTATGACATTCTGTGTGACATTTACTGTTCTGCATATTCTTTTTTCCTGAGAGTTTTCAGGATTTCTGTTGAGCTATTTTTGTTATGAATTATGTTATTGGATCACATGCTCACGTGGCTCTGTGGTTAATCTTATTTAACCCTAAATTGGTTTGTTAAAAAGACCAAGTCTTTAGGTTAAATTAAGTAAACCCTAGCTGTTATTATGGAAGCCCAAAACTGAAGTCTTGTTACTGCTTCTATAATAGGAAAAGAACCCTTATTCTGCTTACACGCTTTTTGGACTGTATTGAAGATCTAAGCAGACTGTTATTTGCGTATTCTAGTCACTCTTGTGAACCAAGCAATTATCATTTGATAAGTGCCTTGGACTAGGATTTGGTTGTAAGGGTTGTTTATCACTCAAAGCTTTGAAGCACGAGTTTTATGTCTCTTGATTAAAGCTTTGAAGAAAATCAAGTATGTTTATTGAAGAGTGTATTCACAATTCTATTAAACAATAGGTTTATATCACTACTGTGATTGAGGGGGAGTGAGTAGGAACTCAGGTCTAAGTAGGACTTAGATTGAAGTTGCATTGGGTAGGTTTTAAGTGAAGGAGATAAACTGGTTGGTTTATTCCTGAATTAATACTACCAATAGTGAATTTTCTCCCTGGCTTGGTAGCCCCCAGATGTAGGTGTAGTTACACACTGAACTGGGTAAACAATTGATTGTGTTCTTTCTCGCTTCAATTAATCGTGTGAATTGTTAATGAGTGTCAAATCGTGTCATAACATTCTCTGACATCACGATTCATCGCCAGAATTTCGCCACGACTTATAAATATATGCGAAATAAATAGAAATAGCAGTTACTACAGGCTCTAGGAGTTAGGATAAGGACCCAAGTCACAGACACATCCCCACAAAGTCAGAGTTACAAAAATATTCCCCTTGAATGAGCTTTACAATCCTCGCAGAGTCATCACTCCCTCGACAAAGGCGGATCTCTCCAACAAGATTACTACACCATCATATCTTCAACAGGGTCATCCTCTCACAGTAGTGGTTGATCGATTATCTACATCTCTTCTTGTTACATTAGTCTCTGCGCAGTAATAAGTCAAGCTTTTGACTTATTACGTCAGTCTCCTAAGAAGTAATGGATTTCTTCTGACCAAATCATGTTAGTCCTCAAGTGGTGATTGACCAATTATCTACATCTCTTATTGTTACATTAGTCCCTGAGCGGTAGCAAGACAATTTTTACCATTATCACGTTAGTCCATGAGCTGTGGTTGATCAACTATACACATTTCTTCTTGTTACATTGGTCCCCGAGCAGTAGCAAGTCAACGTCCAACTTATTACGTCAGTCCCCTGAGCAGTAATAGTTCACCTTTAATCAAAATCACTTTAGTCCCTGAGCGGTGATGGATCAATTATCTACGTTAGTCACCAAGCAGTAGCAAGTCAACATCCAACTTATTACGTCAGTCCCCTAGCTAGTAATAGTTTACCTTTGATCAAAATTGTAACACCCCCTTCTAATTCCCAAATATTATATATATATATATATATATATATATATATATATATATATATATATATATATTATACAATTAGAGTAAATAGAATGCATAACAAGAGGGCGTCACATGATATTTCTTTCAATATTAAAATCATACATGCATACTGGTCATAATCATAACACATATTTGAATCTCATGCTTTAGAACAATTCATGCATTTTCACAATGGATCATTTAATATTCACAGATACTATCAATGATTACATCCCATAATATAATCATTGGATGAAAAAGTAATGAATCCATAATATAACCAAGTCATCAGAATTCATGCATTGGCACCAAGGCCACATCAACATAGTATCTCAATCATACAAATCAAAATAGATGAGAATACATAACAAATATCATCAAAGCAGAAATCCAAATAAATCATGTGTTACATGACCAGAGCAATGACTCAACTACCTAGTAAAGGATAAACTAGCTAGACTCCTCAACTAGCCTCGTGAGAAGCACCGCTATCCTTAGAACCTGAATGTTACCCACATAGAGGCAACATCATAACAGAAGGGTGAGAATTCACATAATTATCCAAACTATATAAATGGAAATAATATAGAAACAAGATCTATTCACGGATTCCACACACTTCAAGTGATATTCCAAGATAACATGATTATACAAACATTCCAAGTATAACATATTCATATTTATTACACATAGCATAAATGTCATCCATCCAAATGATTCAATTATCCATACGATTAAACATCACAATTTCATTACACACATCGCATATTCAATCATGACACATGTGACAACAATGACATGTGACTCAATACGCATATGGTACCAATCTTGGGAACATTTTGTTAACACCGCTCCCGATTCATTATCATAGAATCCAAGTCACTCCCGATCTGGACAAGACCAAAAGCATCCGCTACTTATCCCCAATGGGATCGAGCCAAATGTGAACCTAACATTTCACCGCTACTTATCCATCATGGATCAAGCCAATTGTGAACCCAAAGTTTCACCGCTCCTTATCCATACAAGGATCGAGCCAAATGTATACATGTACAACTCATCAAGACAACATATGAAAATTAAAATTATTCACAAAACCTCAATTATCCAAGCATATCATCGTCATTCAACTCATGTGAATTATCCATTAATTTCACATCAGCATAGTCCAACAACAAAATCATTACATGTATCATATACATATTATCACATATAACCAATAACATTATGACATATCATTCGACCAATGTTATTCATAATATTCACTTAAGAATAGCACACACTATATTCAAGTAATCATCCATACATTGAAATAATATTTGAACCAATCCATAGCACATTCATTCACGATCGGATCAATTAATCACATACATGAAAATACTACAATAAATATAATCATATAAGATTTCATGTCAATAGATCCTAAAAATAACATTTTTCATTCCAGGTCATGCTAAGCCCGGCCTATCGCGCTAACCGCACCTCCCTGAACAAATAAACCCAAAAGTCGGAACATTTCGCGCTAAGCGGGCTTCTCATCATGCTAAGCGTGGTCTGCGATACTGCACTTTTTCTGCTATGAACCAGCTTCTTTCTCCCACGAAATTACCTCATAAAACCTATTTCAATCATCCAAATAACATCATTAAAGGGTATCCTAACATGTTTCTAGTAATGGGTCATCATTATAAGTTGAAAAACATAATTTCCTTTCAAACCCTAACATTTAAAGATTCTAGAAATTGAAATTGAACAACCTAGCATGTTACTAATCATTACCCACAACATACAATCAAACAATAACATGGATTCTCCCCCTTACCTCTTGAAGATTCCTCTTCTAGGGTTTCCTCTTCACTTTTCCCTTTTCTCCTCTTCTCTTCTTTCTTCTTTCTCTTCTTTCACCAAATGACAATTCTAATTATGATTTCCTTCTAACCCTTTACTAACTAGGATTGTCTTATTGGGCTTAATAATTAACACCTCTCTATTACTTCTATTTTCATAAATATGCCCAATACTAAATAACCACTATTCTACTCATAAAACACACTTATTTAAATAACACACATATTCAAATAACTCACATTTAAATTAAAAAACCCAATTAAATTAATTATCACATAATATAATATATAATAATAATTAATAATTAACTATAAAATTCGGGATGTTACAAAAATCACATTAGTCCCCGAGCGGTGATGGAGCAATTATCTATGTTAGCTCTCGAGCAGTAGCAAGCCAGCTATCAACTTATTATGTCAGTCTCTGAGAAATAAGAGGTTACTTCTTATTCAAAATCACATTATTCCCCAGCAGAGGGTTATTTCTTCAATACTATTCACAGAATTTAATCCCTCAGCCAAATTTCATTCAAGTTTTGTCATCCCCAACTGAGTGTTACCCAAGGCTTATCATTCCCCAGTAGGAATGGTACGCCTGGAAGTTTGGTCAGATAGTGCATCAGAGGAATTTGCATCTTTTTATCACCAACCAGGGTCTCCAACAATCATTTTATCCATCCCTAAGCAGAAGTCGAGGATCCACAGCAGAACATTCTTAGACTAAAGCGGGAATATCCAATAGGAAATGATAAATCATTCTCCTCAAGATAGATATGTTTTAAAATACAACAACATCTGCATTCATACATCATTTATAATAAATCATAACATATACATACAAGATGCATATATCATTCTCGTTTATTTCGAGAGCATCATTTATAATAAGTCATAACATATACATACAAGATGCATATATCAGGTCAAAGTCGTCCATCCGCAAGTTGCTGCATATCTGGTTAAAAATCAATATATGACTGCTAATACTCTACTTCAAGAGATGATCTTGTAATACATTCCCTCTCCGGAATATTATCCAAAAGAGCATCTCTCCAAATGGAGTCTAACGTAAGACTCATTCTGATACAAATCACGGCATCAATTCCTTCGGATGGCATCTTTAAGCCCATCTCTGACTGCACATCATCGTACCCCCAGGTGGCATCTTTAAGCCCATTAAAGTATATTATCAGTCGACGGTATTATTCTGCACATCAGTGAGTGCAAATTTCAGGGAACTCGTGTGTTCAATCATCTTCCACCTTCAGGTCACGAATGGCGTGCACACCAATCTAACCCCTCGGGTTCATGAAGATTAAACAGGGGAAGTTGTTGTACCCCAAAATTTTCCCTCCCATTTTAAGGTCAAGGTACCTCCTCATGTCCAAGACTACTCAAGAAGTGACCACTCAAGTCCTTCTCCTAAGCAATCAACCCACAACTAGGGTTTTGTTTCTCTCAAAGCAAAAGTAATTTCTAATGGCTCAAGTGAATGTCATGCCTCCTAATATATCCTAAAGTATCTCCATATCAAGTTTCAAGCCTCACAACCCAAATTTGCTCAGTCAATTGCTCAGATGGTTGAAAATTTGTTGTATTGGACAAAAAGTCAATTGTGGTCAACATACAGTCAAGCTCCATCATTTTGGTAAACATCAATATTTTGAAGTCACATTCACCATTTAATCAAGGGTTGATCATGATTCATCAAGAAAACTCAAGAGTTGATCAAAAGTCATAAGTTGCTAAATTAGGGTTTCTTAAGGTGAAGTCAACAGAACTTTGACCAAGCATAACTTTTACATACTTCATCAGACATTCCTCAACCAAATGCTCATTTTGAGGGAAATTACATTCTACACAAATTTGTCTCTTATATGTTTTTCCCATAAAATGATTCATTTGAGAGATATGAGCCAAGACATTATAGGTCCTTTCAAAAGTCAACAAAAAGTCATCTTTTCTCAAAGAAGTGTACATGAACATGGAGGCTTCAATGAAGATGAAAACAAAGAGATATTTTAGAGGACATCTTAAGATTTCTGAAAAGTCCAAGATCATCCTCAAATGATGAAAATTGAGCAAGATGTAGTTTGTACAAGTTTGGTAATTTTGAGAAAGTGCATGAAGAAAATATTGGGCAATCTTAGAATTTTTTCAAATGGGCCTATATTTTTATGTTTGAAACATATTTATAACATTATCCAAGACATCTAAGCCCAACCACACGCCATTTTAATATTTATTTATTTTATTTTTTATTTAATCCATTTAAATTTAATTAAGATAAAATGCAAGGAAGAAGTGCAAGGCATGTAGGCTTAAGATTTGAGCTTCTTGAGGACCAAGATAGCCCAAGGTAGCTGGCAAAAACACATAAAGGATCATTGGAAGAAGATTTGGCCAAATTTGGAAGATTTCCATTTGATTTTTCAATAAAATGTATTCACATTGAATGTAATATTTTTCCTCTCAAATACTTGACCTAATGCACTCATTATAAATATAAGATCATGATCATGTGAGAAGAAAACGGATTGCTTGCCACAAAAACCCTAAGAAAATTATCAATTTTTTCAAAGTTTAGGGCAAATCAAAACAACATTCTCCAGCCGTTTTCAATCCATTCCAAGCATTCATTCATTCTCCTAAGGTTTCCAGGAGTCGATCCAAGCACTCACATGACCCCAAAACATCCCAGAATCGTCTCCTTCGATCGCATCGGTTTGGTATTGTTCCTCGATTTCAAACTCTTGGTTTATATGATATAAACTATTTTTATGCATTCATATGTGTTCATGGTGTTATTTGGAGACGATTTGATGCATTGGTTTTGAGATTTAAAGAACGAATGAGGAAATGCCATGGTTAAGGCATAACAAACTGAAAGCATCGAACCTAGTGATACATGGACTTTCAAACCAAACCAACATCACCAATCGATCTGCAGCCCTCAAATTAGGGGGTAGGGTCCTCTTTTGCCTTTTGTTTTAGTTATTTTGCAGGTCTCGATTTCCAGGTGGCCGGAGAAGATGAACAGAGCTAGCTCTAACGCCTCTAACTTGTGTTGATCGACAAGGAGGAGGCGTTGTGAGATATCATTCGTTCGTTTAAATATCCTGGGCCCCATGCGTGTTTTGTTTGGAAAAAAATTGATTTCAGGAAATAGGATTCACACACACACACACACACACACACACACACACACACACACACATATATATATATATATATATATATATATATATATATATATATATATATATATATATATATATATATATATATATATATATATATATATATATATATATATATATATATATATATATGGGTGAAACTAAATACTTGGATGTATCACCACCCCAGTGGTTAACCATTCGCGCGCTACTCCTTTCCCTCACCAAGGCACGAGTTTGATTCATGTCTTTTGACATTTTTTTCTTATTTTCTGATTTTCACAGGGTAACACACACATACTTCTGGAGGTGAGATTCTAACACCACAAGCATGTGGTTCAATGTTCAACTTTTGAACCTGTGACCCCAAGGTCACGAGTTCAACACTTGGGAGGGCCAAACCATTTTTTTACCACTAATTTCCACATATTTTTCTATTTTCCTTTTAATTTTCTTTTCTATTTTAATTTTCGTTCATGAATATTTTTAATACTTTTAAAAAACCCTAAAAATATTTTCTTTCCAGATTTAGGTTAGAAAAATGTTTATAAAAAATATTTTATTTTTCATCTCATTTAAAATCATTTTCATAATTAACCTTTAATTAACTTTTAATTTGTTTTCTTATTTAAAAACAACTCTAAAAATGCCAAAAACATTTTATTTTAATATTTAGGTTGTTAGAATATTTTTACATTTATTAGAATATTTTTCTCATCATTTGTTTATTTCTTTTGCATTTAAATATTAACAATCGATGTATAGGTCGCAAGGATATTTTTGTAATAGCGTAGCTCTTTACTTTTCTCGCATTTTCTCTATTATGTAACTACTCATGGGATGTAATAGCCTAGGTTAAATTTCCTTTCCGCACCTCCTTATTATGTAACTGCCCCGAAGCCATGTAATAGCGTATGACTTTTATTTTCTGCACCTTTATATTTTGTACAAATATTAACTGCTAGATGTATGCTAAAAGGATTGTATGGAAAGATCTAAAATTAACTCTAGAAAAACCTTAAATTCAAGATAAATATTTGAAAACAACACACTCTTCACACTTTCACCTCTAGGGTATCCTCTCTTGTTGCCTTATACAATGGTCATGTCCCTCGAACGTATGAGTATCTTAGCAAAATTGCCTACGAATAACACCATCATAGTCCCTTCAGTATCAAAGATCATAGTCCCTCGATGACCCTCGATGTTGCCTACGGAAATATGATCTTGTCCCTCGGTTGTTTCCTACGAATAAATGATGATCGTCTCTACGAAATTGCTAAAGTATCCTTACAATGTTGCCTTCGATGATCATACGATGACTCTACGTCTGTCCATTCACATCCAATGGATGGGGATACCTACCAACTAATGGTATGGATAACACTATCCTAAAGGAAAAGGAAGATGACAAGAATGACCTTTGAGTGGTAATAAACTCTTAATTGCTTTCTCATCAATTCAAAATACTTTTCACACCTCACATTTCAAAACAAATATTTTCAAACACTTCGTATACATTCTTGAGGAATGATACAAGAATCATTATGAAGTCAAATCAAAATATTTTTCAAACAAATCACACACACAAAAGCAAGAATGGTTGATAAATCTATAGGTGGAAACATAAGAGGTAGAAGAGGAAGAAGAATGGTCGACAATAGTATTATGCGATGTTATAATTTTCAAGAGCTTGGCCATTTTTTCAAGAAAGTGCAATGCCAATAAGAAAGAACCTTAAGAATATGAAGCCAGAGTTGCAAGACAACTGTTTCATGAGAAGAACACTCTTTTGGTCATGATCACAGAAGAAGAAGAAGAAAGAAAGAAACAACAGTTGGCGGCAAGACATGAGCAACATTGTTTTGGAGAACATTGTAGAACCATGGTGTAACCGATTAATATATGCTATAACTAGTAACATGTAGAAGAAAAATCATTGGTGACTACGAATGAGATTGAATAGTGCAGCGGTCAATGGTATTTGTACTCTGAATATTCAACACACATTAAGGGACAAAAATATTTGTTTGTTACAATCATCTTGCCATGACTAGCAATGTTAAGTTCATATATGATACCATTCTAGTGGTGGAAGGGATCAATGCAGTATCGATCAAGAGATGGGATGATAAGCATTCTTTGGTATAGGATGGGTTGTATCTCCCCAGAATCAAGTGTAATCTTCTAATTATTGACCACTTACTTAAGAAGTGTTACAATATTCATATAGAGAACAAGCCGCTACATGATTTGGACGCAAACAAAGTATTAGCCCTAAAGGCTCCTATGGATCTCAATAGAAATTTTAAGGTTGGGTTGAAGTTTATGGAGAATTGATGTCTTGCAACAAAGATGAGTCTAGAAAGGTGGATATGACGCTATGGGCTTATGAATCTTAATTTAAGAGATCTCAATGCCTTGTAAAAGAATTAATGGTGATAAGGTTACCATTGATCAACATACCATATGGAATTTATGAAGAATGTGTGTAATCGAAGCAATATAAAGGAAAATTTAGTAAGTATGTAGGTTGTAGAACCAAGTGTCACCTTGAGGTGGTGTATTCAGATGTGTGTGGATTATGCAAATTGATTCTATTTGTGACAAAAGATATTTTGTCACTTTCATTAATGATCATAATAGAAAACTATATATGGGCGTTCCTAATCAAGAGAAATGGTAAGGTGATTGAAGTGTTTAAGAAGTTCAAGTTAATGGTTTAAAGACAAAGCGGCCACAACTCACAATCTCAAAGTTCTCAAAACAGATGGTGAAGGTGAATATGTCTTAAATGAGTTTGGGAAGTTTTGTGATCAAGAAGACATAATACATGAAGTAGTACCTTCTCAGACATCGCACCAAAATGATGTTGCCGGAAGGAACAATCAATCAATCATGAACATGATAAACATTTTGAAAGGGAAGAACTTGTCAAAAGAATTATAGGGAGAATCATTGCCCCTAGCTGCGTATTTATTGAATATTTGTCCAACAAAGAAGCTTGAGAAGATCGCACCGGAGGAATCTTAGTATGTATTCAAGCCAAATTTGAGTTACTTGAAGGTATTTGGCGCAGTTGCGTGTAGACATGTTCTGGATCAGCTTAGAAATAAGCTAGATGACAAGGAAAGCAAGTGATCATTAATGGATATCACTCTACTAATGGTTACATGTTTT
Source organism: Vicia sativa (assembly GCA_021764765.1). Taxonomy (NCBI): domain Eukaryota; kingdom Viridiplantae; phylum Streptophyta; class Magnoliopsida; order Fabales; family Fabaceae; genus Vicia; species Vicia sativa. The sequence continues at coordinate 67,312,582 of CM038792.1, forward strand.
ACGATACATCAAACAGAAGAATAATGATCAGTAGCGATGCCATTTTCAACGAAAAAAGAAATGCTTTAGAGTGCAACAAGTTGTCATAATAAGTCATCCGGTTACACTAATTTGAAATTTGTTCCTCCAGTGATGAAAGATACATAACAAACCCCGTTAAATCCCAAATGGAAGGTTATATGAGGAGATCATAAAGATAAAGAGGTTTTCCTGTAAGACTCCAAGATTGTGAGATGTTCCAAAATAACAAAATTAATGACGATGGTGATTTCGTCCATCTTGCACTTATGGAAGAATCTGAACCCGTTAAAATAGAGTTGGCTTTGAATGATCCAAAATGGATTTGTGCTATGAAAGAGGTATTGGAATCAATTGAGAAGAACGAAACCTAGAAGTTAATTGATCTATCGGAAGGAATGAAGTCAATTGGTATAAGATGGGTGTACAAAGTGAAGGCAAATCCCAAGGGGGAAATAATCAAGTACAAGGCTCAAATAGTTGCAAAGAGATTTTTGTAAAAAGAAGGCATAGAGTTTGAATAGGTATTTGCAATCGTGGATAGAATTGAAACCATCAAATTGATTGTTGGGATTGAAAATAGTAACAATCGGTCTTTCTATCAAATAACCGTCAAATGTGCGCTTTTGAAAGGACCACTTGAAGAAAATGTTATGCAGAACAACCCCTGATTTTGTTATGAAAAACCAAGAGTCAAAGTTCTATAAATTGAAGAAAGCGTTGTACGATTTGAAATAAGCTCCAAGAGAATTGAACAAGAGGATAAATGGTTTCTTAAAGAAGATAGGCTTCAATAAATGTGTATTTGAACATGGTGTGTAGTGTATGTGAAGAATGATATAAATGAAGGATTTACATTCTTATGTCTCTACGTGGACGATTTATTGATTATGGGAACAGATGAAGAGAACACTTTTAAGTTCAAGGGTGAGCTTATGAAGGAGTTTGAGATGACCGACCTAGGTCTCATGGCATAATTCCTTGGTATTAAGTTCTACAAGTCTAATAAGGGACTGTTCATGCATTAAAGAAAATATACGCTTGAGATTTTGAAAAAATTGAAATGAAGCATTGTAATGATGTAATGGATCGAGGCTACAGTTGTCGAAGAAATGAGCAATATGTTAATCAATTTTAATACTGGAGGCTGATTAGATTCTTGTGTTACTTGTGCAATACGCGATCAGATTTGACCTTTATTGTCAGTATTGTGAGCAGATTCATGGAGAGACTGAATGTGTCTCACTTGGAAGAAGTCAAAAGGATTTTGTGACACATCAACGGTTCTATTGGCTATAGAATTTTGTTTCTTGTAGTTGAAAAGGGAAGAAAATGCAATTTACTTGGATATTTTGATTCCAAGTGGTGCAAAGATAAAGATAGAAAACCACAACCGAATACATCTTTATGTTAGGAGAAACACCAATCTCTTAGTGTTTGAAGAATGAACCAATATTGGCACTTTCTTCTTGTGAGGTCGAGCACATTCCAATTTCGTTGTGTGAGTGTCAAACTGTGTAGTTGACGAATTTGTTGAAGGAGTTGGGCAGTGAAGATGATGATGCCCATGATTGACAATGTTTTTGCTTTAAACCTTGCTAAAAATATCATTGCACATGAGAGAAGCAAGCATATTGAGATGATGTTTCTCTACTTAAGAGAGCTTGTTAGTGAAAGAAGATTTGACGTTGGAGTATTGTAAAAATGAAGACCGAGTGGTTGATTTGCTGACTAAAGGAATCTCAATTGAAGTGTTTTGGAAATTGAAAAAGCATATGTGTATGAAAGATTTGAAAGACTTAAATTAAGGTGGTGTGTTGAGAATATAATATAATTAAAGTTAATGCAACATATCGCAGTTTTACGTCAACATGTTACATCCTATCGTGTTTAGTTTTTAAACAAAACAATGTAATGTAACCGACTGACACATTATGATAGAGTAGTTAAATGCAACTGTTTGACATAATCAATTATATCTAAAAAAAATTAAATTTTTGTGTTTGATAATTGAAGATCGTCTTATATAATTGTATATTTTTTTTTTAGATACATTTCATATAAAAATGTTCATATTTTTACCTACAACTACTCTATGTCATTTTTTCTCTCTCTCAACACTCAATTATTCACCAAAACAAAAATATGATTTCTATATTGTGTTAAATGTATTTTGTCTAAAAATAATTGTTTCCAATAAAAAAAACATTGGATGATGAATACGTCAAAGAACCTGAAATGAAGACGGGAAAACATATATCATTGGTTTGAATATCCAAACTTACACGTGTTTTTTACTGTATACAATAATGTTGAATATACACCTAATGTTGAATGTCCAAAGTATATATTCCTCTAAAGCTGCTTCAATATTCGGAAGAAGCTGTTCGATCCAGCTGAACTGACACCATGAGTAGAAGTTTTGTTCCATATGTACAAATTAAATTATATAGCATAAACTGTCTAATAGTGCAAGTATTTTGTATTTTAAAGTTAGTTTTTAACCATCAATAATATAATGTTACATGGAACAATTTGGTTAATATCGATCCTCCTAATGAGGTACCAATATCATTCAACCAATATCATTCAATGATATATTCAGAACAAAATGGTTGTGTCAAGTCTCAACACAAGAGGATTCCAAGTATCTCTCTGTCCTATTACCCTAATCGTGCAAACATGGTGTGACATTGAGACCAAAAGCATTGTAAGAAAGTAGAAAATTCCAAATTTGGTTCGAGTACTTAGGAGTGAGAATAAGATAGACAAAGATTGAATTTTGTAACTATATTGATAAATATAGTTAGAAATATTGTTAAGTACTTAAAAAATATTGATAAATGAAATTTTTGTATTTTTTCTTTATAGTAGGTGACATAATTTTTTTTAAAAAAATAATTGATTTATAGATATCAACAACTTATTTATATTTTGAAAGAAATACAAACAAATATTGTCACTAAATTCAAACTCTGGACCAATCTCTTAATCCAGTTAGCAAGTGTCAACTGGGCTACCCTATCCTACCTGTGACATAGATTTTAATATCGGATAAAATATATCATTTAAGGTTTTAACCTCATACTCTTTAATATGTTAGTTTCATTCTATTTTTTTTCTATTTTTCTGTGTGCTTTTGAGGGGAAGAGAATCAATAGAAATTATTATAACTAGGGATGCAAACTTAACCCATAAATATATTTGAGAAAATCAAGATTAGAAATAGGAATTTTATTAAATACATATTTATCAATGTAATTATTTTTTATATTTGTTTTTTTAATGCAAATATAAATTATAAATTATTTTTGCATATAAATTAGTAAAACATAAGAATTTTCCTAATATTTATAAGGTGAAAACACTCATTTAATTTCCATTGAGTTATTATGTTATGGTATCTAACATACAAATAATTTCACATGCAAAAGAAGATAGAATTAAAGTGCAAATAGAAAACTGAAAAGTTTGAAATAATATGAAACTTGTTGTTAATTCCCATACAAATTCCTACAGCTCCAAGCCAAAGTAGCTGAGAGTGTGAATGATCTCAAAAGCTGTTTTTGTTATAGAAAAATTTAACATAAAAACCAAAATAAAACCAAACCAAACCAAACCCTTTCTCTCTCATGACTCATCATCACTCCACCTGCATCTGTCACATTTTGTTGTTATCATTGAACAGAGAACACAATCTCATAAAGAATCTCTCTCACTCTCATTAGAAACCATCTTGAAACCGATTGATCGCTGCTGAATGACTATCCAAACGATGCTGCTGTGATCCTGCATAGTTTCTTCCCCAGCTCATCGCTCCTCCTCCTTCCTCTTGATGATGATCCTTCCGACCACCACCATTACCACCACCATTACCACCAGCAAAGCCTTGTCCAACCGGTGCACCTATGCACGTATAATTCGACTCGCCTCCACCAAATGTGTGCTGTCCATGTCCACCATACTGCTGCTGGTGATGGCTGTGGCTGCTGCTCATGACATGTCCGACGTGATATTCGTTCATTGGATGATGAGGAATCATGTGTGTTGGAAATGAAACTGGACGTGAAGGTGAAGAGTATAGAAATGGCTGTGGCGGTGGTGGTGGAGGCGGAGGAATGTGAGTCGAAGACGATGAACCGGAGAAGTATCTCGGAAACCTCGGCGGCATTGTTGGATCAACTCCCATGGTATTTGTTGGAATATAACCACCTGTTGGTATTGGTGGTGGACAACATCTGAAAATATAATTGAATCAAAAGAGAAAAGAAATTTTGATGAGGTTGAGAAATTAAAGTAAATAATATATTATATAAATTCATGTATAAAATAAAATTACAATAAGTTTAACAAGACTATAGTGACACATTCATTCAAAACATTCATTATATCTTCAATTTTATGGCAATTTTTTAATCGAAAAATCGCATATATCTGAGCACAAGTGTAATACTAATCTCTTTGACAGAAAATTACAATAGATAGAAGTCAAAACTTATTTGGTTACCTTATCTCTGAGCATAACTACATATACTAATCTTTAAAGCAGAGAAGATACCAAAACTTACTATAGAGAGATTTAAAAAAAATTTGCTAAATAAATACTAGCAAAATTAAAATTTGATTAATTATTTTAAAAAGAATATATATTCAATTTTTTTCAAAGTAAAATTTGAGAAGAAATGATGAATTTTTTACATACCCTACAAGGTGAGAAGGAGGTTGTGGTGCAATGTTATGATCATTTCTGAAGACTAACTGACGAGCATGGTTAAGTGTCTCTGTTTCTCTTTCTGCATCCACCAAACCCAACAACACAATCACAACAAATACACATCAAATCAAACACAAAAGATACCTTTCAAATCAAAACCAAAAAAAAATTAATTTAACCAATTTTCACATCTTTTTGTGTTTGAGATGACAAGTGAGTAATGACAACCCTTCATAGACAAATCATTAAGAACTGAACTACTAGTAGTGAGTAGTGACCTTAAATATTTTATTAACAAAAAATAAAAAATGAACTAAACCTTGTCGGTGACGGTTCATGTGCCCCCCAAGAGCCTGAGATTTACAGAACTTGAGGGAACAAAATCTACACTCATACACCTTCCCACACTCTTCTTTCCCATCCTTCCCGCCGTTTTTCTTTTTCCTACAACCTGTCAACACCACAAAAAACATCTTCCAATTTAAGCAATTCCATTGAGACTTTTACTTTTCCTTAACCTTCATAAATATTTATTCTTTTTTTTTTTGAAGTTTAAGGAAACATAAAAAAAGACAAGGAAAAACAAAAACATGTTTCATGGTCAAAAGAATATACCTTCGGAAAGTATAATGTAATTATGAAATATAATACTTTATTAATACTATATATATATATATATATATATATATATATATATATATATATATATATATATATATATATATATATATATATATATATATATATATATATATATATATATATATATATATTATATCATATGATATTAAGATTAGAAATTTATGATTTGTGAAGAAAAAAGTGAAACTAGTTATTACCGGGTGGATCGGTGTCTTCAAGGAGTTGTTTACCATGATCTCTAGAGTATTCATCAGGCAAATTGTTAAGATCTAAAGGGTTTCCTTGTGGTCTCCTGAAAAAAATGGAGAGAGAAAATAGAGAGTTAATGAAGAAGAAGAAGAAGAAGAAGAAGAAGATAAACGTGAATGAATAGAGATAGTAGTAGTATAGTGGGGGGGAAGACCTACATGATTATAGTACCGACAGAGAGAAAGAGAGACTGAAAAGAGGTGAAAAATGAAATGATAATAGTTTGAGAAAGATAATCAAAAGAAAGAAAACACCAGTTTGTTTGAGAAAGGAAGATAAAATGAAACTAAAGCTTTTAAGAAAATTTGTGAGACTTTCAGTTTGAGACTGCAATATAGAGGCTAGTTGAGTGATGGTAGAAGATAAAGAGCTTTGAAAGTTCTCTATCAGTTCCTCTGCCACCTTCCTCTCTCTCGAATCTCTCTCTCTTTCTCTCTCTTTATCTCTCTCCACACACACACATAATTGAATGAACAATGGGACAGTGGCTTCTCGTGACTTTAAAAAGAGAGAGTGTGTGTGTATAGCTTAGCTATCAGATACTACTTGCTAATTTCTAGCTAACTAGATTAGTCCAGTTTGGTTAAGAGACTTCACAAATCAAAAAATACAAAGAAAACTTATAAAAAAAATCCAAAAGATAATTTATGTAACACCCATATTTCTAATTTAAGATGTACTATATGATATTGAACCCAATGTATATGATTTATATTCAATTAATTTATATTATCAAATTAATAAACAGTATATGTATCATGTATCGTATTTATTATTTGTGTGCATCAGTGATTTGTAGGAACTCTGAGTCTTAATTATATATTAAGTGTTGATTATATATTAGGTTTAGTTTATTTCCCATATTACTAATAACCATATTTAATTTGAAAATTATAATTCAATTAATAGAAATCAATATTGTTAGGTTGAATGTTATCACTAAAATTCAAATCCTAGTATTTATGATTGTGTGGAAATTGAATTCTCTCCAATTTATTGTCTCATGCTGTCCCATTCAGCTCTAATATAATGGTGGAGAAAGAAAGAAATAAAAAATATGATATAAACATGAGTCTTCAAACCCTTAAATTAAATACAATGACTAGAAATGGAGCAGAAGACATGGTAGAATAAAAAAGGCACTAGAGAATCTAAATCCGATTATATGTGATGTTTTAGGAATCAGAAAAAACTATGTACTGTATATTTGTTCTAATACCTTTGGATATAATATTCTTTTGCCCTAGAGTAGGGGAAAATAGTGTGATAAATATGTATACACAAAAATGTCAATAAAATGATTAATTAGAATAACAAAATAATTACTTGAATTTAACATTAAAAAAAAAACAATTTTGATAGAATAGGACAGAAATAAAAAAGAAATGTGAAGAGTACAAGATAAATATGTAAAAGTTAGGAGCATTAAAGTTGGGTTGCCCTAAGAATGAAAGATAGCAAAGCATTTATAGTAGTAGAAATAAAGAAAGGAAGACAAGACAATAGGGTACGTAGAAACATTTAGCGTGGTTATTGTGCTAAAAGAGGGGGGACATGTTTGAGAAACAGGTCATGTATGGTCCACAATAGCTCAATGCCTCCTTTCTGGGTGTAAAATTCTACCCATGGGACTTACACTTGCTTCATAGAAAAGTTGCTATCAATATCTATCATTAGGGTTTTTTGCAATCTAACTTGGGTTGGGGCCATATAAATCCTAACCCCACTTTTCTTGTTTTTATTTCTATATCTCTTAGATTACATATACATAGTCCTTTTCATTATAGATCTATTATATCATTTTGTTCTCTCTTTTATTATTTTACCTTTTCGTATATACATGCATTAAACCTTTATTATAACTAGATGGTTACAATGTAACTAGATAATTTCCTTTTGATTTGGAGGAATGAAGAGAAAGAAAATAAAAAGAGACAGGATAGAGTTAGATGAGTGGCTCCACTACTCACACACCTGAAATGGTTATAAAGAAGAAACAAAGACGTTACCTAATAAGAAAGAGAGGTAGGCATTAAAATCAGGTGAATTAATGGACCACCCTAGCTAAGCTGCCATTGACTAGCTGGTTGGTACTATATAGTAAGATGAAGGATTAGTCACATTTTTTTAATCTGAAAATGATGCAATCAAGGGGCTTATAAACTATCTGAAATTTTTCTTTGCAAGTGTGCGTAGATTACTATGATTACTTTTTAGGTGGTCCAATGTTGGTGTTTTTGTGATTAATTAGGTAATAAATCCAACAATGTGTTGTTCTATTATTCGGAAGTCTAGATTACTAGGTAACTTACAATCAGGAGAGAAAGTTGTTTTCACTGGCTTTCTTGTTTTCAAGGAGTCAAAATTTGAATTTAAAAGGCTTACCTTTTCTTTTGTGTTGTGATTGGGAGAAACATTACAAGTAATTAAGGTAGAAGATACCTATCTCATCTTAATCCTGTTGCATTAAAAGTGTTTTCATTTTATTGGTATGATTTTTTTTTGTGAAATATTATGGTTTTATTTTTTAAAAAACTATTTTAGAATAGAACATTATGGTAGGAATCAATTATGACATAAATCAATTCATTTAGTTATTTCTATTTAAAAGGATGAGACTTAATTGTTATTTATTTTTTCAAATTCATATATTCTATGGACATATTTATAAATAATAAAAAATATTTTAAATTTATTAAATAATTAATGTATCTGATATAAAATAATGACTAAAGATATCATTTATTCAATAAATTTAAAAAAAAATTACGTTACTTATAAATATATCTGAGAGATATATGTCATTGAACTAATTCAAAGGTGTTTATGAGATGCATACGTTATAGTTGTTCAGGTGGCTCTAGAATGTTCACTCTCTTATTTTTGTTTAGGATTCATTCATGTTCCAATCTAAATTTAGACACTTAAAAAATATTACAAAATACACTATTTAATTCAATTAAATGATTCTTTAATATAAAAAGTTAAATAAGTAAGTGGACCTCCAAATATTATAACATTCGATTTTAGTCTTGTAAATTTTTCTGAGCAATCATTCTTATAAGGTTGTCTATCTACAATTTTTGTCTCTTTAACTAACTTACATAAACATAAGATGACGTGGAGGAACATTTGGCAATTTTTTGACATGTTGGACGCTTATTTAGTGGCTACATGGTTGTCGATTAGGATATTAGTAATTACAACATGGATTTTAGGCTTTGTTATTAATTTGTTGAAATGAAAATTTCGAGAAGTAGAAGATGAAGAAAAACAAAATCCATAAACAAAGTTTCTAATATATTCTTTGTCTAAGATGAACTTGGACGTGAAGTGGATGTAAGATATGAAAAGAATTTGGTTTATAAGAGAAAGTCAAAGGACATTCATGAATCGACAAAAGTTCAAGAGTTTGATTTGACTCCTTCGAATGAGGTAATCAATTCTCCTGAGTTACAAGATAAAATAATGACCCAAAAAACAGATGATGAACTTGACCTTCCAATTGCTATTAGAAAAGGTACTAGAAAATGCACCAAACAACCTTTATACCCTCTTTTAAACTATCTTTCTTTTTAAAAATTCTCACTTACCGATAAAGTATTCCTTACAAACCCTGAACACTACTTCCATACCTACTAATATTTATGAGGCATTGTCTGATGAAAAATGGAAGCAAGCCATGAATATCGAGATGGAGGCATTGAAGAAGAATGGAACTTGGGATTTAGTGACTCTACCAAAATGAAAGATGCCAGTTGGATGCAAATGGGTGTACACAGTAAAATATAAGGCTGATGAATCAATCTAAAGATATAAAGCCAGGTTGGTTGCCAAAGGGTTTACACAAACCTATGGTATTGACTATTCAGAGACATTTGTTCTAGTTGCTAAGATGAATACAGTGAGAGTAATTTTGTCACTTGCTGCCAATTATGGTTGGAATTTACAATAATTTGATGTGAAGAATGCCTTATTACATGGTGAACTTGAAGAGGAGATTTATATGCAGGTACCACCGGGGTATGAAAAAAATGTGTTGGATAATAAAGTTTGCAGTTTGAAAAAGGCGTTATATGGACAAAAACAATCACCTCGAGCATGGTTTGGAAGATTCACTAAGGTTATGACATATTTGGGGTACAAGCAAATTAAGTCAAGGGGATCACACATTGTTCTTTAAGCACTCGCCACAAAGGGGAGTTACCGTTCTGTTAGTATATGTGGATGACATTATAATGACATGAGATGATTGGGAAGGAGCAACAAATCTTGAGTCATTGTTTGGCTAAGGAGTTTGAAATAAAAACTCTTGGAAAGCTGAAGTACTTCTTGGTAATCGAGGTGGCACATTCTCAAAAAGGAATTTTTATATCTCAACAAAAATACATTACAGATTTACTCAAAGATACAAGAAAAACAGTGTGTAAACCTGCGAGAATTCCTATGGATCCAAATCTTAAATTGGGTAATAAAGAAGAGGATGTTGTAGTAGATAAAGAAATGTATCAACATCTAGTTGGGAGATTAATTTACTTGTCTCACACTAGACCTGATATTGCATATGTTGTAAGTATGGTTAGTCAGTTCATGCATTGTCCTAAACAAAACCATTTACAAGCAGTTCATAGAATCCTACAGTATCTCAAGGGAACTCCAGGAAGAGGAATTGTGTTCAAAAGAAATGGAAACACAACTCTTGAGGCCTACACTAATGCAAATTACGCAGGTTCAATTGTTGATAGAAGATCCACTACAGGGTACTGCACCTTTCTTGGAGAAAATCTTGTGACTTGGAGGAGTAAGAAACAAAATGTAGTAGTTCGTTCTAGTGCTAGAGCTGAATTTCGAGCCATGGAACAAGGCATTTGTGAATTAAGTCTGCTATCAGTATAGCATATAATCCAGTTCAACATGATTGAATTAAGCATATTGAAGTTGATAGACACTTCATTAAGGAGAAGCTTGATAGTGGGTTGATTTGCACCCCGTATGTGTCCTCACAAGGACAACTTGTGGATATTCTCACTAAAGGATTGAGTATCTTAAATTTTGAACGAATTGTTTCCAAGATGGGAATGGAGAATACTTATTTACCAGCTTGAGGGGGAGTGTTGGAAATAGGAAAAATAGATTGTATGTTTCCCACTAAAATAAGCATTTAAGTCTTAGGTTCATGTATATTTAGATTCATGCATTTAGGGAGTTGAACTATTATTTATTTCTCCTTGTAAACATAATATGTAATTAATTATATATTGTATATAAATATCATAGTTGTTGAGTGCTTTACTCATTCAAGCACATTCAAAAATTCTGATTTCTATTTTTCACACCTAACTATATTTTCTTCCTAACTGAAGCTTTCTTCTTCCTCTTAAGTTTACCATGAGCAGAAAATCGACTTCACAAAGTTATTTTTCCATAGCTTTGAAATAGCATCTTGTGATTTTTCTACCCTTATCCCCCTAATCGTAGGCATGTCAACAACATCCAATTATAAACTAACAAAATTAGTTACTATGTCTTCGTCTTTATAACTAAAATTGTTCATGCTAAACACCAAGTAGACGATCTCCCCGCTAGTTGAAGAGTTTCGGAGAGGGCCTCAAGTAAGTAGGATTGAATTATTTGTAATATTTAGGGATTCAGAGGTCTATACAAGTATGCATAAACTCCAAGCGATGTGTCTTGCTTACCCCTCAGCTGGGAGCTCTATATATAGAGGTGCAAGGACCTCATTGATCATTGCATGTAACTGTTGTGACCCTTCATCATGCGTAATTGGGTTTCCATTAACGACAAGTAACGTCTGCCGCTCCTAATGATGGCTTATTATCATAATGTGCGCCATCATGCATAAATGAATGGTTACGCCCTTAATGGGTCGGTCACCCTATAGCTTCCCCATCAAGGTCGGGATCTACGTCACTCTTGGAACCGAGGATAATGTTCGGGTATAAGCTTGACTAGCGTCTTTTCTTCTTCCCACATGGTCGATCATATACTTTCAACTATACAAACCGCCCCTAGCATGAAGATAATCAACTGAGGTACGACCCGACTATATATTTATAAGTCCCCCTTGGTCTTTTTGTCTCTCCTATCCCGGATAATGGATCTATGTATGAACATAACCCCATGAGCATATGACTTTTATCTGAAGTCCTATGTTCGGTAAACGTAAACATTGATCTTTGCTTCGGGTCAGGCTCCTGCAACCGAGTTCATTCCCAGCGTTTGTAACGCTCACGCCCTAGCTTCTCAACAATCACCTAGGGTTTTAGGTATAACCATTGCTAAGATTTTTTGAAACCTACTCACCTTTCCTCTTCTTTAGTCATTACTTCCCATAACTTTTCTCTCTCTCTCTCTCTCTCTCTCTCTCTCTCTCTCTCTCTCTTAATAAAAGTTTTTCTTCTTCCGTTCCCAAAAGAATCTCCTTATTTCGTTTGCAAGCGTCCCCAAATTCCTCACTTCAAATATTTCAAACACAACTACTTCCAAGTATCCCTTTATTTTACTTTTCCAGCATATTTCCTATTTTTAAGAACATGGTAGTTTTACGCGAATGTGACGAAGAGGGTGTCGTTCTAAAACCCAAAAATATCGAGGAGAGATACACATTGTAGAACGCATACATGGATGATCAAAAGAAAGGTTTAGGTAGAGATGAGTTTGATCATATTATGTTGGAGGTTTATGGAGATATATGCCTCTTTTAGTGATTCTAACTCTGAACCTTCTTCCCCAAGTTTTGTGGAAATCTTGATGGAAACTTCTGGCTCTTGTAGTGAAGAAGTAATGGGTTATGAACAAAGCTTCATGAATAAAGTGTAGATATCAAAGCTTCGCTCTTTACAAAGAGTGTCCTCGATTGGAAACTAGGACGATGTTATTCTGAAGGCTTGCATGTCTAGATAACGGGTTTTTATTTTCTGGTCAAAGAGAGTAAAAGATGAATTATTTTGTTTTTTTGTCGGTGTGTTAGAGGACATACTTATTCGCGTCCCCTTCACCGATTTTGAAGTAGATGTGTTAAAGATAGTTAATGTGACTTCCTCTCAACTCCGCCCTAATAGTTGGGGCTTTATTAAAGCCTTTCAGATGGTTTGTACAATGCTGGATATAACTCCAACCATTGGTTTGTTTTTCTCTTATTTTAAAGTAAAAAACATAGAGTTTGTAAGTTGGGTTTCCATTAGTGGTGTACCCCACAAGAGTTTCCTCCAAGCCTATACCACTAATTACAAAGGTTTAAAAGACTAATTCCTTTGAGTTAGGTGCAGACCGAGGTGCCCACAGGTTACCTATGCTACTTATGATCATCCAAAATTTCCCTTATACTAGATTGGAAGCCCCTTGCCCATATTCGGGTTTAACTATGACAAACTGAGTAAAATAGAGACCCAATCCCTACAAGTAATCGACTTCTTCCGTTTATTCAAGGTCAAGGACCTGTTACCCTTGCCTCGCAAAGAAGTTCTGGCCTTCCTAGGTAAGGATTTTTTAATTCGTCTTCGCCTATGGACCTTTTATTCTTTTCTCATATGTTCTTTTTTGACATTTTTTGTAGATAAAATAACTGACCTTTATGTCAAGGAACATAAGAAATTGATGGTTGCTTCTCGTGCTTCCCAGATATGGGATGAAGGGCCCTCAGAGTCTAAGTCTGACCCGACTAGTTTGGAGCTTAGGGCGTTGAAGAAAAGGAAAGGAACCATAAATAAGGAGGGAATCATCAGGAGTGAGCCCTAATCACCGACCAAGTTTATCTCAGCTGCCGAAGAACATCCTTAAAAAACCTAAAAGAAGCTGAAAACTATGATGTCGGATGAGGTTTGTCGGGAAGATTGGGAGGTCTCGACGTTAATGCAGGAACCTGGTGATGTCTATGTTATTCCTTCTATTGAGAATAAATTCTAGTCCAACAGTTTTGATGGGATGAAGTTCCTCTATGACCAACTTAACGACACCAAAGATGTCAGTAAGATAAAGAGCATCGGCCCCCAAAAGCTTACTAAAAACTCGAGCTCTTATTTGGTGTGTTGCGTTGTGCTGGCCCGGGGTCATTATGAATCCGGGGATGATTTGGAGGAAAGGTGCACCTATCTTGATAAGGAGCTTAAACAGATGATAGAGAGTGAAAAGTTATATGCCGATAAATTTCTAGCTTTGGAAAAGTGTTTATCTGAAGAAACCTGAGGAATGAGTCTCTGTTCAAGGAAAATAAAGACCTTAAGGCCTATAGGACCAAACTTACCGGTGAGCTGAATGCTGCGAAGATGTCTTGTGCCTACTTGCAACAAACTTTGCAGAAGTCTCAGGCGGACGTCATTAATGTCAGGGATGTGGCTTTCGACCGAATAAAGGATCAGGTGTTGTGCCTCTATCCAGAATGGGATATCTCCTCCATGGAATTCTTCAAGATTATTGTGGATGGTAAGTTGGTGGATGTGGATGCAGATGATGATGGTGATGGGTCCCGGCCACAGACGACTTGGGTGCTAATGATACCTCCTAGGCCGACGTGACCAAGTGATTTAGGCTTTTCCTTGTGTTTCCTAGACAATTTGTTAGTCACCCTTTTAGGTGGGTGCATTTTGTAATGATTTTAAATATTTTTCCTGTTTAGACAATTGCTCTATAGGCCTTATCGTTAATCATACTTTTGCCTTTGTTTTTGCAATTTCCGTGTATGCCAATTTTATTTATATGTCCATATGCATGTAAGAGGATTGTGGATATATGGTAGCCTCCTGGTCACGTGATTTTGACAAAAACCATCGTGATTAGTTCTAAAAAATTCCTTAATCCTCTTTTATATGTCTGACGCTGCTTAATAGATGGGATATTTTGTGAACATAATTTCATCTTGGCTCTTCCCTTTTTAAGATATTGTGAGGTGTAAGAATTCCTTTTAAGCATTTGTTTTTGTTTAAGGCATAGTCGTGTAGAATCATAGAAGTCGGAGAGTATGCTTTAGGGGTAGAATATTGTTGTGTGTGCTCATTAGAGTCTTGTTTGATATGGGCTGGGCTATATTATGTTCATATATAAAGCCAAAAGCATACAGGCTATAAAGTTGGAAGGGTGTACAACTTGAAAAGCTACACCTGAGGTGGCTCAAGTTTGAGCTAAGGTGGAAAGCTACACCTTAGACGAATCAAGATATGAACCAAGGTGCTTAGTCCGATAAGGTTACACCTGAGGCAGATTAGATTACGAATTGAGGTGCAGAGCCTGGAAAGGTTACACCTGAAGTGGATCAGATTATGAATTAATGTGCAGAGTCCGAATAGGTTTTTGCTCGGGAGTAACCACAATGGGAGTTACCACTTGGCTAGGTGTTTAAACCTGGTAGGTTTCCTTTAGGAGGCTCAAGACTTGAACCGAAGTATAGAGCCTGCGAGGATTCTCTTGGGAAAAATCTCGAGGGATCCACTTATGATATGTCGCCGGGTGGGTTGCACCTGAGGCGGTCCAAAAACGGAACTGAGGTGCAAATCCCTGAAAGGTTACAATTGAAGAGGCCCAAAAATGGGACTGAGGTGTAGAGCCTTCGAAAATGTCCTTGGACAAACTCTGGCGGGATCCACTTATGGTACATCATCGGGAAGGGTTTCACCTAAGGCGACTTAAAAGGAAATTGAGGCGCAGAGCCCGGATAGTTTACACCTAAAGCGGCCCTAAATGAAGCCGGGGTGCAAAGCCCGGATAAGGTACCCTTGAGATAACCCGAAATAAGCCTGAGGTGTAGAGCCTTGAAGGTAAACACTGTACAACAATTTCATTTGTTTTTCATGGTGATTTTTATGGGTTGCCTTGTTAAAAACCATGGAATCAAGAAAAGGTCAGCCAACAAAAACATTTTATTTTGATGGATCTGAAGAAGAGATCCATGGTGGAAACGAGTCAAAAAACACGCTTGGAATCAAGAAAAGGTCACCCAACAAAAACATTTTATTTGACAAACTTTCATTGGTTGGATGGTTCACGTACGTCTAGCTCCAAAATTTGTTCAAAAATCAATCTATAATCTTGATTCTTAAAATGGAAACATGAGAGATTGTGGCTTATACCAATGGATTTGTCTCTTCATCACCATCTCAACCATATGCTTCACCTAAATTTATTTTAGCTCATCACCCAAAATGATAAAATGGTATTAACCCTAAATGCTGACCTCCACCCACACCTAAAATTATACAAGTTAATTGGTGTTTACCTATTAATAATTGAATTAAATGCAACACACATAGAGCTTCAAGAGAAAATTATGAAACATCAACTTGTGGTGGCAAATTCAAGGATAATTTAAGAACATTCTCAGTTGCTTTGTTTGCTAGGATTAAAGTTTATACCTACTTTCAAAGATGAATTGTCTAGAATCATGCTTGATATCGATTTTGTTAGCAAAAGGAATAAAATAAATCTTTCCCTGAAAACTGTCTAAATGGTGGTCATTCTTACGTTTTCTAATGAGAATATTCTCCCTTGACATTTGTTAATTAAATGAAAGAATAATTTACACATTATGAATCTGTTTGGTAAGGACAAGTATTTTTTTTAGCTATAAAGCTCATATTAACTTGTAGTTTTTCTTACTAGCTTTTGACTTTTTTTTTCAAAATTCATTTGAAATAGTTTTAGAGCATGTTGTTTTTACCTTATTACTTTTATTTCGTATATATCCTTATTATTTTAATAAAAATCTAATTTTAACTTCAATATTCAATCTCTCTCTCTTTATTATTATTTTAGATTAATTTAACTGATTCAAAATTACAATGTTACTATTTCATGTATCTTATTATATTTTATCATTCAATTTTTCTTATTTATTAAAAATGTTTTGTATGTTTTTGTTAATACATTTATTTTTATCAAATAAAATTTAATAATATAATATAATACAATAATATAAAGAAATCTCCCATTTTTTAATTTAAAATATATTTTTATGTTATTTTGTATTTATCAACTAGTATAACAACTAAATTTATCGAAAAAATCTATATATATTTTTATATTCAAGACATCTCAAATTTTTAGAGAAAGAGAGGTGTATATACATATAAATTAGTCAATGAATATTTTTTTTTTGTTAATTATAAGATTATGGTGGAATTCATTTTTTATATCTAATTTAAAATTTGTTTCAAAGGATATCGTTTTTACCACTTGTTTGATGAATTAGGTTTTATAATTTTTTTATTCAATAATTTACCTTTATTCAAAAAAAACTTATTTATAACAGTGAAAACTGATTCTTTGATTAATGTATTATTGTTTCTTAATTTAAATAGATGTTAATTATGTTTGTTAAATTATTACAAAAAAAAAGGACTAACTATGGAATTATAGTCTGCAAGTTTCAAATGTTTTATTGGCTATTGAAAATTATTGAATTTTTTTTTTTGTTGCTATTGGTATAGTGTATAACACTACTGTTTAGCAACAATACTAAAAAAGAGATTGTGACGACCAGAGTTTGAACACTGATCATTATATAAGTTGTTTTAACAACCAAACTATTAGGTTGTAACATCAATAAGAACAAGTGACTGGTATTTTAATAGGTTGTGTATCATATTTTATTAGATGTTTTTTATAATGTCTTTTTAAAATGGAGTTTTTTATAAGCATATTTTTTAATTGTGTATTTTAACAGTTTTGAACATGCATAACACAACGTGGAAGGAGAAAATATATTAAATAATTAATTAGTCTCTTGAAAATTTTGGGATTTTAAATTTGAGAATTTTTTAATAAATCCTATAAAATTGAAAGGAATTATATGAAAATCTAAAAATATCCATCAATTTAAGAAATATATTTTTGAAACAAAATCATACACAGATACTATTTCATTTGTTTTTAAATTACGCCACATTTTACAACTAAATTTGTTTCAAAAATATGTTTTAGAAATATTTTGAAAATACATTTCTCAAATACACAGTTGCAATATTTAATGACCCACCTCAACTTATAACTAAAAAAATTAATACATATTATTAGAAAAAAAATAAAAACTTAATTATTTTTCTCAGAACTTACTCGTTTCTCCTCACTTAGTTTCTCTAACCACAATAAATTAATTAAATTTTCAATTATAACAATTAATAAAAATTAAGATTCTCTCAATCATAACTCGCGATCTCTCTCGTTGGTATCAAAGACCTTCTCTTCCTCATGTTCAAATTAGGAGGAAAAAACTCTCTCATTCTATCAAATGCTCTTAGATTTCTTGTATCTTCTAGTAATATATTTTCGTTCTAGTAATATATTTTTGAAAATATATTTCTAAAGACATTTTAAAAATGTATTTTCGAAACAAGTTTAAGAAAAAAATTATTGTGTATGCAATACGTCTAGAAATACATTTTCGGAATGTAAGAATATTTTTAAAATTTTGCAAAATCCATTAAAAATTGTAGGGTGCATAAACATATTCTATCAAATTAACATAAACAATCAAATAAAAAATTGGACCCAACACTAAAGTAAGATAAAAGCCCAATCTCTTCCAGCCCAGAGTGATCAAATCCAAATTCAAATTGTAAACTATGACATTAATTAATAAGCCCATTTTTTAAATAATGGACATTGACTGTGAAAATAACCATATAACACTTATTTCTTAAAGATGCATGTTATACCTTTGATACTCTAATTTGAATCTAATGTGATTTTGCTTTTCTTTTTTCGCTAAGCAAGTTCAATTTTTATTTCTCAAATTGTCTTATTTTTTCTTCAAATATATGGGAATGGATTTGAGATTAATACAAAATTTCAGTAATATTTAGAAACTAGAAATCTCTAGCTTTTTTTTGACAGAAGAAATCTCTAGATGAAAAGCTAAATGTAGCAAACATCTCAAATTCAGCTCAAGATCTCATCAATTTAAGCACTCTTGGTTGATTATCCAAAACTCAAAGATATGGTTATATATGCGGCTATCATTTATAACAATTAAGATTTAGTTGACACATTTTTTAGGATCAATATCAGGTTCGCCACATTGCGGGTATAAGGTATATTTTAAATTATAAACGACCTTATAATTTCAATGTAATATTATAATTTTTTTTTTAACATACTCTTTATTATTTTATTTGTTTTTTCAACTCTTTTAATTTCTCTTTCCTATATAATTACGAAGGATATTACACCGAAGTTATACATAATTTATCCAAAATCTCTTATAATTTATAAAGGAAGGAGTATTGGTTAGATCATATATAAATTATTCTTAAATAATGTGAAATTATTTTGATCAATTAAAAACAATTGCCCATTGAGCCTAAGGATCATTGTGCAAACTTCAAATTATCACAAATGGTGCTAATGTTGTGTTCAGAAATCAAAAATAGTTGAGGACAAAGTAACTTCATGTTGATGCACAATGTAGTGAGTTTTTAGTAAGGCGGAACTAAATAAATCTATTAAGGAAGAATTTCAACGCTCAAGTCATGCATAACTTTATATATGGAAGGATGTTAGCACAATCCTAGACCACCCGATATGAAATACTCGATTATATCAAACTTTGTTAGAGAATATTAGTAATAATTAAGTAATGGCTTCTTAACTGCTGGACCACTTAATCTTTGATAACTTAGTATAAGTGTTTTTGGATCGATCCTTCTTGTGACAAGGCTCAACCCAAAAAGAAGGTAAGCTAAATGCCACTAGAAACTGCAACTGAAAAAATCAAACCAACCAGCTAGCTACATTTTGATCACGTTAGAGGCAAGTCTCAGCCCTCATGATCTCAATTTCTGTCAAGCACATACTAGTATGTAGACTGTATGTAGCTAGCTATCCATTTTTTGGTTCTACATATGTAGACTTAATCACCAATAATTTGGCACATTTAAGGTGAAACTAGCTAGTGTGTCTTTTCATGCTAATTAAATGCTAATTAAGGGATCCAGCAGATGATTCTCTGATTCGTCTTCTCATTAGCATCCATCACTTAGTACGAAGTTATGCAGGTAGTCATGATGTAACCTTCATTGCTTCCTTTGAAATCATTAAACTTTGTCTCTAATTGTTACAGGATTCAACTTAGTTTGCATAATTGCATGGTCACAAAAAAGTTTACTTTACATTACTCTATGGATATGAAATATTAAGTTAAATTATTGATAAATGTAAAAAAATTTGAATTAAATTTCGGGAATTTTTTTTATTATTTAGTGGAGTTATTCTCCACCCTTGATGGAAAATCGAAAATACTCTAAAAATTCATAAGTGTATTTACGAATTCATCATAAACGTGAATTATTTGATTTATTTCGTAAGAATACTTTCGAATTCACCTGTTGGGACTGTGAGTTCGCAGATGCATATGCAAATTAAACTCTGTATTTTTTTTTAATATTTAAGATTAATTCGCATGTGCACTTGCGAAGTCACCTGTTATGAGGTGAATTCGCACGTGCATATCCGAAGTCACCAATATCTCAAATTTATTATGATTCTATTTTGATTTTTATTCTTATGGAATATATATCTATTTAATATAAAAGATTTTTATAGTTTATAAATTATTCATCATTTTTTACAAAAATCTACTCATTTAATATTCAATATTATATTTTAATAAGAAAATAAGTTTTATACACTTTAAGTGTAAAATTTGTCTACACAATCAACCAATAAAAATTTAACATGTTATATTATTAAAAAAAATAATAATAAAAGTGGGTCATAATTAGATATATGATTGTGATTGGTTGACAGTATAAAATTATTTTACATTGTCATAGTGTTGGTGCATGATTAATTTTCTCTTTTAATAATATTAATTATTAATAACATCATATTTTGATTATAATATAAATATCTATTTAATATAATAAATTTTTAATTACAACATAATAATTAATTATCAATTCTATAATAAATATTAAAAAACGTAATCTAAATTAAATTTAACTTTTAAAATTACAATTAAAAAATATTTTTTATATTTTTTATCAAAAATTATTCATAATTTTAAATAACTAATTAAAAAAAAATTACATTTCACTATTATAATTAAAAAAATTAAATTACATTCATTCTTTCATTTCATATCGTAATTTTACTTTAATAATTTTTAATTATAAATTTTAGTTATTTTTTATTAATAATAATTTAATTTAATTATATTATTATTATATTATAAATAAATATCTTTTTAAAATGAAATCATAATAAATTTGAGATATTGGGCGAATTCGTAAGTGCACTTACGAACACCCTGAAAGGTTTGAGATATTGGGCGAATTCGTAAGTGCACTTACAAAACACCCTAAAAGGTGAATTCGTAAATGTAATTACGAACAATATTTTGGGGTTTTTAAGTGGTGTGGAAGAAACCTACTAGATGAAAAAAGAACTTCCCTAAAATTTCTTTGATATGAAGCCAATGATTTTTTAAATTTGAAGTCTTAACTTAAAATTTATGAGTCGAATTTTAAGATTCTTATCACTTGTAAATATAAATAGTCATGTCTTATTTAATTTAATTTGGGGTGCTTAGCACTCCCTGCAAAAAATTAAATTAATGATCTGTTGAATACTCTCTCAGTTCTAAATTATAAGTCCCTTTGCTAAAAATATTTCTCTCAAATTATAAGTCACTTTACAATCTCAATATCTCATTAATAATTTGTTGCCTGATATACCCTCTACTATTTATTTCTCTTTCTTCTTTCTATTATTTTAATTTTGCTTTTTAATGTAACTATTGAAAGACATTTTTGTAAAGTCATGAATTATTTCAATTTTTATAAAATAATGATTATATTTCTTAATTCGTGTGAAGTGGCCAAAATATCTTATAATTTAATCTAAATCAATTAAATTGGTTCATTTTTGTTACTTTTGGGCAAAATAAAGAGTATATATGATAATCTATTGCATACTGGTAAAAAACTAGTTAATAAAAATATAATTTAAAGTCATAGTTTTAGGGAAATTCGATAAAAAAAATGAACATGAGTAAAAATCGATCGACCCACTAAACCGATAATTCAACCTTATAGAGTTTCAGGGAGAAATCGCTAATTTCAATCATATTATTGTTTGACTATAGAGTAAATTAAACCAGGGACAAATAAACCCTAAGCAAATTTAGGATTCTATTACTGGATAAGACATTGATAGGCCACAATTATACAACTATATCGAGTAGAATAAAAAATATGAAATCCACAAGGATCAATTATCAAGTACCGTATTCTATCATTTAGGTGTGTTTTTAAGGCTTCACAAAAGACTTGTTTGTTTACGCTAGAATGTAAAATATTTTACTTCTTTAATATCAAAACAAGAGTCAAGGACTATTATTCTTGTCTCCAAACTTTACTCATACGAATCATCCATAATAATCATAACGAGAATTTAGAATTTTGTAGAAAATAGCAAACTTAGTGGTAACACCCACTTTCATCAGCGCTTCACCAAATTTACGTGATACGAGATTTTCCAAAAATAGGATTTATAAATCCATTACAAATTTATCACCCCAACTTTATAAGAGGTTTCATGATCACAACAGTTGAATGATACGATAAATGTCTCGATAAAAAATGTCATGATTGACAAATATCCAAATTAATCACTTTTTCATGTACACCCAAGATATTACCAACCTCTCTCATCTTTCTACATTATATCATAAGCATCCTTACACAAGGGTTCATTAGTAGCATCAAATCGTCAAAGAAGCATGCACAACAAAAATTATGCTCGGTTTGAAAAAAAGTTGTATCATACTTCCTTCTTAGAAACTTGTTTTCAAGAAAAAAATATTGCTTAAACTATCAAACTAATCTCTAAGATCTTGTTTTATATTGTAGATGGCCCTTTTCATTTTGAAAACATAACTAAGAAAAGATTTAAAACTAGGAGGATGATCAACATACACTTCATTATGGATGTAACAATTCTAGAACGAACTATTTATACCCATTTGAAATAGTTTAAGAAAATATAATGCATGAGAAATATGAAAGCATCTTTATGTCCTCTAATTGACCAACATAGTCTTAGAAAAATTATGCCTTCTTGTTGATTGTATTCTTTCACAACTATTATTGTTTTTATTTTTCAAAACATTTCTAAAAAACATCAAGCTTATTTCAAGAGATTCACCATGGTTCCAAACACTCAATTAGCTTTGTGAATGAGTTCCTAAACATTGTTTCTCTCATTAATTTAACCTGTCTTGCATAGCAAAAGACCATTATATTTTTGATGATGAGGGAGTTTGTAGATGTAATTCCCATAGAAATATATTCATTAACATTCTTAATGGGGTAGTCCTTAACGGTTCTGCATTCTTAAGATAAACGTTGATTCTCTAAGTTGACTTCTTCAACTTGAATCTATCTATTTGGGCTTCATACTTTCTCTTGTCTTTGATATTTTTTACATTGATTAACATCTTCCAAGGATGTTCGTTTAGGGATGATTGCACAATTAACAACCCATACTTCTACCTACTAGGGGTTAGTTCAACAAAGGCAATATCTACGAGTTATTCTATAGTCCTAGTCTTTTTGAAAAGAATTTTTAAAAGTATTTTAGATTAAGGTTTTTAACAACCATGCATATATGAGAATTATACACAATCTACTACCTTTGTTACACAACTTACTTAATACTAAGTAACTTGCGCAATAGAGCTTTAGTCAATTTGAACAACCAAAGGGTAAGATTATGGATCTTACCAAAAATAAAAAATTCAATGATTTTGTATGGTTGTTATTATGAAAAGAGATTTTTCCCTCATAGGAGTGGAATAATAAAACATATTTCCTTATTCATTTGTGTTAGTTGAAGAGAAATTATCGATATCATCATTTGCATCACAATTTGACTTTTTTATATTTTGTACCCAAATATTTTTGGGTCCTTTGATGTTAATGGAACACATATTATGAGGAGACATATTTCTCTTTTACTTTCACAGTCCTCTTTATAAAAGTATAAGGAAATGTGTCCTTCTTTGCTCTCATGACTCTTTTTTATAAAACAAAATATATCAATATGGTCGTCTTTATTACAGTAATTGCATTTTAGGATTTTGCATTTAGATGTTTGTTGGGTGTTGCAAAAATTGCTAAAGATTTTACTATTATTCTTAGGTTCATAACAAAGAACTGTATTATTGTAAGACGTCATTTGTGTATCTAACAAAATATTCAAGTTGTATCTCCCGTTAGTGAATTTATCAAGTTTGTTTTAAAGGGTATCAAAATTAGTTTTCAAAATCTCTCATTGATCACACTCTATAGATTCATCTAAGACTTTGTGAGATCAGGAATAGTTTTGAATTATATAATCTCGTCTCTCTTTAATACTTTGTATTTCTTCCAATAAGTTTTTAGTTTTTAATTCGAGGGAATTGATAGTGTCTTGGGAACGATGTGCCATCAGTTGTGTTGAGAAGCCACTGCGGAGGGCTACCCAATGATAATGATAAATCTATGTTTTATGTTTTTATGAAGGATTATTGACATGGAAAACCTTGACGCGACATCTAGTTTAGGGAAATTTTGTGTACTAAAAATGAGTATTGATAGGGAAAACCTGGATGTGACTTCCAGTTTAGGCAAATCCTAAGTACTAAAAAGGAGTGTTGACATGGAAAACCTAGATGTGACGTCCAATTTAGGAAAATCATGTGCACTAAGAAGGAGAATTAATAGGGAAAACCTGGACATGAGGTCCAATTTAGAAAAATCATGTGTACTAAGAGGAGCACCGACAGGGGAGACTTGGACGTGAGTTTTGGTCTAGGAAAATCGTGTGTGCTTATTAAAGACAATTAATATACGAATTAATTAAAATATGTTATGTGTATAATGAAATAATATGAGGAACCATAGGATTGAAATGTTGACTTAACACTTAATTATTATGGAGGAAGAAGTATACTACTTATAGATTCCCCCGTATGTGAGTATGAGTATGCATACTTGTTCGCACTAATATTTATGTGAATAGATAATTCTGGATTTAGGTAGACGGGGACTCCTAATTGGTGTGTATGTGATATTTGTGAATTCTTGAAATGGTAAGTAAGGAAACTCTAGATCAACTGTTGATTCATATATGATGTTATGTACCATGTAGAACCGAGTGGACAGGCCCCCTAAGATATAGGGACTCACTAAGATTTATTAATCTCACCCCAATTATATTATTGTTTTTCCAGTAAAGTGTATAAGCAAAGGATTCACTAGAAGTTCTGGATTAAAGACTTAGATGAGAAGATGACATGAAGACCTTAATAGATCTCATCTTTCTATTGTGCATTGGTCGTAGAGATATGTGTTGTATAAATTACTAGTTGTAGATTTTAAATGTAGACAATTTTATCATGTCATTTTCAACTTTTATATGTACTCAGTACCAAAAATTTAACATCTTACTAATATGATTCAAAACTCATTTTAGTGGAGTGTTACATAAGTTCCCTTTATTCATTATTATTTCTTATGATAGTTAAACACTCATAACAAATATTTATTGAGTTTATCACTTTGAGTGAGTTGTTTTAAACAAACATCTTTGTAATTTCAAGTCATATAATGTGTGTACTTAATGGTTCAAGGAATGAATGTTTTCTAGGGTGAGGCAAGAAAATCTAAGAATATTATGTTGGTGGTTCTCTATAATCAGGTGTGATTATTGCGGAAACCTCTCAAATGTGAAGGGATGATATTAATCTCCTTTAACGAGGTAACTTAATATGTGTACTTCTTCGTTTTACACTCACACCTTCACCAATTCATCAAGATACGAACGCATATATCATCATATATAAAGCATAATCATTCATCAATAAAATACATCAAATGCAATGTCACATATAATGTAATACTTCATCATAGACTCATGCACGTGGTACCGAAACTTCATTGATGACTCAGTCATCTTCAATCTCCAAAGATCCCCACCAATAGGATCGATTCTCGTTATACCCCAATTTTCCCCTTATATCCTTCATCATCCTTTACCATCACATTGCACCAATATCATAAGTTAGGTTTGGTTATTTCTCCTATATTTAACTTTGCTCTTATGGGGATCACCAAGCACCTTTTTTGTGAATATTTTGTATGTGTACACATTGTGTTAATTGATATTTTGCTAACAACAAGACATGTGCATTATTTTCTCTTTGGACTTTGTGTTGTAGGTTGATGATACAAAAGTTTTTCTTCAAGAAGTTTATAGTTTCATGCGTTTATTTCCATGCCTTCTCTACCAAGTCTCATGGAGGAATTAAGCATTGTCATGTTGTATGCCTCAATATGTATTCATTGAAGTTCTAATAAGTTTCGTCATGTTTTATCTTGCAAAAGAAGTTCAAAATATGAAAAGTTGATTAAAGTGTTTTGACCTAATTTGGGCTAGTCCTTGAGTCTATGATCACAAGTGCATAACTTCCTTAATTGTCAATGTTTTGGAGTGGTTATATTTTCTATTGTTTCTTATTATAATATACAACAATCTCTTCTCATGTGAAAATACTCCATGTGCAAGAGAGATCATTAAAAGTTGAAGAAGTTTCCAAGTCATAGCCAATGCTCCTTGAGCTAGGGTTTTGGACTTCATAGGACCATATTTTGGTTGTTGTTTGAGATTTTTGATTGATTTCAAATCCATGAGTCACTTAAAAGGGTCTTTAACAAGTATCATCATTGGTTCAAGGATGTTATTTGATTAAAATATGCTTTCTTGTGTAACTTCAAAAGATTATAACTTGGTCATATTTCATCTCTTAAGCTTATTATTTTTTCACAATGACCCTAAGGATGTCTATTACGACTTAGTTCAATTGGAAAGACTTGAAAATGCTTGGAAAGTCACTTGGAAGGTCAAAAGATTATGGGTCTTTGATGAATCTCTCAATTTCTTGATTATCAACTTCAAAGGATCATAACTTGGTCATATTTTATCATCTTGAGTCCATTCATTTTCCACAATGATCTTAAGGATGTTAAATTTAACCCCATTTGTGGTGCAAATCTTGTTTTTTTGGAAGATGAGTGAATTTCCTCTAAATACAGTCGTTACTTTGCCCAATTTTTGAAGACATAATTTCATCTGAGGCATTAATTTTATCTAAGACTTGGTATTTTTTGTCCGGTTATTGGTTGCCTTGTTTGATAATCCAAAGGGTGAGAATATTGTATTGGATTTTTGATATCAAGTACTATTTTCCTATTTCGTTAGATCTTTCTTTACCCTCACCTTTTACTTTCTATACATAGGATATCCTCTTTTCAAAAAGCTTCTTGTTTTCTAACTCGAACCGCTTTCATAATAAACTTGGACTTAGGTCCATGCATTTTCAAAACTTCTTTTCTCAATAAACCATTAACCAATTTAATAATACTTTGACATATTTCTTAAGACTAAAAGTCAATTAACCCCACTCAAACTTTTTTAAGCCATTTTGGCTTTTCTCTTTAAAACCATTTTTCTTAAAAGATTAGACTCTCATCGTTTCTTTGTAGTGATGCGAACTACTATACTTCTACGATATGTAGTGAAGTTAGACATTTTCCACTTGGTGTTAAGTGATGCTTGTTGATGAAAATCTGAGCTCTATCCTCCACTTTGAGTTGATGAAATGCTCCTTTCTCACAATTGTGGGTAGTAAGTATGTTTACCACTCATATATGACGAGATGTTTATTTCTCTCAAAGTCAACCAACACACCAATTTTAGGCTTTTTTACCCGAACTACTTGGTTTTTGATTTTAACATTGCACATTGTTGGTATGTAAGCCCTAGAACTCATTGAAACTTCTATCAAATAAAAAAATTGTAAAAAATACTTCTTTTCTCATCTCCACCAGCTATTTTGTACATATTTATTTAGCCATATACGCAGATTCTCAAAGAGGTTTCTGTGGAGTATCGTAGATTTTTAGGCTGCCTAATACCTTCCATTTTCATAACTAACCCCCGTACCTTGATCTCTATTTTTCAAAGAATTTTATTCTCTCTTTTTCCTAGTCCTTTAGATAAAATAAAAGCGCGGTGGCGACATCATTGTTATATTTACGAGTTGAGTCAATCAATTGCTTAGTCTCGAAGATTTTTGCCACACTATGAGATTGTTGTCTTCATTGGACAATTGTACTACCATCATCACTATACTGAAGTCCTGATCACCATCACTGGACTGAATTCCTACCATGCCATGAATGCAATTATACGCAACACCATAAATAATACGACCACGGCTAGTCAACACGTATCACCATTCAGGAGTCATCGCAAGCATCATCATATTATCAAAGGAATCAAAACAACATCATAACATTATCATATAAATAAACAAATAATCATATACATCACATAATCATCATTATGAACCAAGTATTATAATAAGATCGTCATATCATCATCATACTTCATTATCACAAAACATCATAGCGATTCAATACGGTCAAACTAATTCTATCCTAACATAGGTACTAGAATTATCCTTATTATTATTCATTTTACTCCTCATAAATATATTTCATCGTGTTAGCTATCCAACGCTTCAAATGAAACATCAAACGGAGTTACGATTCAAAAGTTATGGTCGTTACAAAAATTGGACGTCTCTCAGGACTGCTCAGGTCGACCCATGAGCCGACTCATATGCATCGACTCATAACTGCTATGCGTCAATGCATCTCTATTTGACAAAGAGACTATGCCTCGTGGGTATGCTTAGGTCGAGCATCCCATCTACATGACTCGACGCATATTACGCAAACATGATTTTTCTGCATTTTCTAACTCAAAACCCACACAAATTACCTTCTTAAAAGAATCATAAATCACCATAAATTATCATGCTTATGAATTTTAGAAACAACACATCATTCTAACATTAGAGTACTCATTCTATTCCATGCAAAATATCAATTTCTGTCAATTCATATATTTCTACATATACCCTAACATGTAAGGTTCTAGATCTAGAAATTAAAATCAACACCTATCATGTTACTACCTATTGCGTATATCATATGGGCTTCATTATTCATATCTATTTCATCAAGTCCTCATCCAAAATCACCAATTAATCATTCACCAAAACCTAAAACTATTCTACCAAATCCAAACCTTAAATCAAATATAATAAAGATGATAAATCTCCTTACCTTAATTTGTAGTTGAATCTAATTCCTCTTCGCGTTCTACCGAAATCTCTTGGTATTCTTGTGCCCTAGTCTCTTTTCTCCACAACGTTAGTTTTCTCCCAATTCTCATGATCGTACGAAAGAAATTGCTAAAACTTTTTTTCCCTTGGACCCCTAATATCCAACTTCTCTATCTTGTCCTCACTTATTCTTTCTGATCATCTTGCCCTTACTTCCTCTACATCATATATTATTCTATTTATTTAAATCCAAATAATTCAAATTAATCACTATTAAACCTAAATAATTCTAAACTAATTATTTAAATTCCAAACCTTCTCATTATCTCATCCTACACCATACAACTCATCATCTTTAAACATCTTATTCGTTAAGTCACCGCTATTGCATTATAGATGCATCACAAATACATATCATATACCGTCACAATGACTCACACAAAACACTAAAACATAATATATACCAAACACTTCACAAAGACTCATATATTTATGCTAAATTAATTAATTAAATAATTAATGTAGAATTCGGGGTGTTACAATTGTCTATAATCATGCGTGATTATTGTGGAAACCTCTCAAGTGTGAAGGAATGATATTAATCTCCTTTTAACGAGGTAACCTAACATAAATTACATGTGCAGATTTATTCTTTATTCTATTTACTTTTTCTTGTAATATACTTTGTACTTGAGAATATCAATTTTATTTTGGCTTAAATGCAATTTGGTTCCCCTATATTTATTTTTCTAACTTTTTAGTATCCCTTTAAAAAAAATCAACTATTTGGTCCCTCTATAAAAATTTTGTTGAATTTTTGTTGGTCCCCATCAGATTTGTATAGAAGGCAGTGGATGTGGCAATTCCATTAGGCGCCACATCACATATTTTTGCCATGTCATATTAAAAAAATAATTAATTTTAAAATATTATTTAATATAATTAATAAATTGAATATTATTTATTAAATAATAATTAATTGCCACATGTCAATACATATTAGACAATCAATATTGAATAAATAAAAGTTTTGCTACCAGTGGATTTCGAACCCATGCTCTTGAACCCAAGTTCTTTAATGGAAAATGATAATGCCTTCATGTAATTTTATTACATCAATTTATATATATCATTAAAATAACATGTTGATTCTAACAAACTAGGGAGTACTACTTATTTTGATTTAAATCAACGGTCCTCCTTGCAATGTTCTTCTATTACTGACTCGGGAATATGATCATCTTTCTTCCAAAACCAATGCCACAAGTCAGAACAAGTTTTTTAGAAAGCTTAGAAGATTGATATTAGGAAAGGATAAACATCATTGTCATAGTCAGGTTTCTTTTGGATATCAAAAAAACAATTGTTGTGAATCGGATGCCTTGTAATAAAATATAAACTTGTTGCTTAATGATCAAGAAACAATTAGGCTAGGAAGAAGAATGAAGAACACGATGAACACAAGGATTGGTTATTAACTGCTATTATTTCATTACTCTTGAAATAAGATTACAAGTATACAAGAATAACAAATAACTCTCTCACCCTAAAATAGGATTTGCAGTATGCAATGATGAGAGACTAGTATGCTATTTATAATAAACCTAACATACTAAACTAATGGGCTTTTATCACAAATACCCATTACAAGCTAACCTAGGGTATAAACTAACTTAACCAATTGGACATAACAAATAGGCCCAATTCGATGCTATCAATCCTAGCATCCTTCGACACTACAAGCTAGAATACACTTCGACTACAACTTGTAACAATTCGACAACATCATGTGAGCAAACTTCGACTGCATGCTAAACTTTGTCGAACCGTCAAACCAAGATACTACCTTCGACCCAATAGAGTTTGATCCAATATCTCACAAATCTCCACCTTGGAATAAACTATATTATCAACTAACGAAGTAGTTTTCTTCATGCAGCTTTATCAACTGCATACAGTAGAAAAACTTGCAACTAGGCAATGTCTTGGTGATCATATCGGTAACATTATGATCTTTCGAAACCTTTAGCACTTGGACTTTTCCATGCTCGATTATCCCTCTAATGAAATGCAGCCTCACATCAATGTGCTTGGTTCGCTCATGATAGGCTGCATTCTTCGACAGGTGTATTTCACTTTGACTATCACATTTAACAGTAATAACTTCACCTTGAATTTTCAGCTCCTTAGCAAAACCTTCAAGCCACAATGCTTCTTTCACAGCTTTAGTTAAAGTAATATATTTTGCTTCAGTGGTTGATAATGAAACAACCTTCTGAAGTGTTGCTTTCCAACTAATTGTTGTACCAAACAAAGTGAAAACATATCCAGAAATAGATTTTCTGGAATCCATACAACCTGCATAATCAGAGTCAACATATCCTTCGATTACTGCTTTACTATCTTCACCCAAGGCTCCAACATAAATTAAGACTCTGTTCAGAGACCCATTTATGTACCTTAGAATCCACTTCAATGCTTGCCAGTGAGCTTTTCCAGGATTCGCCATGTATCTGCTTACAAGACTTACTGCATATGTTATGTCAGGTCTAGTACAAACCATAACATACATCAAAGAACCTACTACATTAGTATATGGGATGCTATTCATATAAGCTCTTTTGACCTCAGTACTGGGACACTGATCAATACTCAACTTGAATTAAGGGTTTGTTGGAGTCACAACAGGCTTCGAATTCGACATACCAAACTTTTCGAGAATCTTCCGTAAATATGCCTCTTGAGATAGGCATAATTTGACTACTTTCTATCTCTTCGAATGTCAATCCCAAGAATCCTAGAAGCTACTCCTAGATCCTTCATTTCGAACTCCTTATTGAGTTCAGCCTTCACCCTCAATACCTCTTCAACATTGTTACTTGATATGACAATATCATCAACATAAAGCAATAAAATAACAAATGAATTACTAGGACGAAATCTGAAGTAAACACAGTGGTTGAACTGACTTCTAACGAAACTTATGCGTGCCATGAATTTGTCGAATCTCTTATTCCACTATCGAGGAGATTGTTTCATCCCATATAAAAATCTATTCAACTTGCACACATAATCTTCCTTTCCCTTTTCGACTTACCCTTCAGGTTGCCTCATCAGGATTGTTTCATCTAGATCACCATATAAGAACACAGTCTTCACATCCATCTGTTCCAGTTCAAGATCGAACTGTGCCACCATGACAAGTAACATTCGAATGGACCTATGCTTCACAACAGGAGAAAACACATCATTGAAGTCTACACCTTATTTCTGAGTGAAACCCCTTACAACCAACCTTGCCTTATATCTTTTCGACCTCACTTCTTCAATTCCTTCCTTAACTTTGAAAATCCATTTACAGGTGATTAACCTGGCTCCAGCAGGTTTCTTGATCAATTCCCAAGTGTTGTTATCATGAAGAGACTTCATCTCATCATCCATGGCCTTCAGCCATTCAGTCTTATTTCGAATCCTCATAACTTCCTTAGGGTCTCTTGGTTCTTCGTCTAGAACCTCACTTGCAGAGATTAAGGCATAAACTATAAGATCTGCATACCCAAATCTTTGAGGTGGTTTGATGAATATTTGTGTCCTATCTCTTTCCAATAGATAGTCATCGGCAGTTTCCTCAACTTCATCAGCATCCTCTACTTCTTCGACTTTATCTGGGATATACAATTCAGCATCAACATGCTCCACCTCAACAGGAATCTCTACCTGTTCCAGCTCTTCGTCAGATACTTCTGCACTTCGACCAACATCATTCGTTTTCTTGAAAGCCATTTCAGCTTCATTGAAAACAACATCTCGACTGGTGATAATTCTTCTGTGACCTGACTCTAGGCACCATATCCTATAAGCTTTGACTCCTTCAGGGTATCCCATGAACATGCATTTAAAAGCTCTAGGTTCGACCTTGTCTTGCCTAATGTGAGCGTAGGCTATGCAGCCAAATACTCTCAGTTTGTCGAGATTTAGTGGATGTCCCGACCAAACTTCTTTAGGTGTCTTCATATCTAACGCAGACGAAGGATATCTGTTTATCAGATATGTTGTTGTCGAAACAGCCTCGGCCCAAAACACCTTCTTTAACCCAACATTAGTCAACATGCATCTAACTCTCTCCAAGATGGTTCGGTTAAACCTTTCAGCCAAACCATTTTGTTATGGAGTGCCTGTAGTAGTTCCGTGCCTTGCAATACCAGAGGCATCACAAAATTTGTCGAATGCCTCATTGCAAAATTCAAGACTATTGTCTGTTCTCAACCTCTTGACCTTTCTGCCAGTTTTATTTTCGACCAAAGTCTTCCAACCTTTGAAATTCTCAAAAGTTTCATCCTTAGTCTTCTGAATGAATACCCATAACTTTCTGGAATAGTCATCTAATATGGATAGAAAATACCTTGCTCCTGAATATGATGGACTCCTTGCAGGCCCTCAAAGATCAGCATGGATGTAATTAAGGGATCCATGTGTTCTTTGTTTGCCTTTGTTGAACTTCACTCTGCAATATTTTCCAAGTACACATGTTTCACAAAACTTCAGCTTTTCGACTTTGTCTCCACCAAGCAAATTTTGTTTCCCCAATTCGACCAGACCCCTTTCATTGACATGGCCTAATCTCATGTGCCAAATATCTGTCTTCGACAAAGGTTTCGTGGATGCAACATTTGTCGAACCACTTACAACTTCAACCTCAAGGGTATACAAGCCTTGTTTCTTCACGCCTCTCAAGACTTCCTTCAACCCCTTCATGACTCTTAGGATACTTTTCTCTCCTTGAAAAACATATCCTTTCTTGTCTAATTCACCAAGAGAAATCAAATTTCTCTTCAAATAAGGTACATACCCGACGTCAGTCAATAACCCTATTGACTCATCATGGAGTTTGAACCTCACAGATCCAACACCTGCAACCTTGCAAGCTTTGTTTTTTCCCAGCAATATAGATCCACCATCTTGATCACATAATTCCTCGAACAAGTCTTTGTTTGGAGTCATTTTCCAAGTGCACCCAGAATCCATAATCCACTCCTTCAACTGGTTGCTGCTCGAAACCACAAGAACATCAGATGAGTCGAATTCATCTTAAACAATAGCTGCATTGCCATTATCCTTTCCTCCATGATCTTTCAGGCGTTCAGGGCACACTTTTCTTGTGTGGCCCTCCTTCTTACAATGATAGCATTGAATATCAGATGCTTCACCACTGTAAAACTTCTACTGACTTTTACCTTTCTTCTTGTCGAACTTATTATCCTTTCACAAGAATTTTCTTTTAATGGCCAAACCTTCACCAATAGTTGAAGGTTTATGCTCCTTTCGTTTGTTCAAGTCCTTCAAATACAACCTGATTTAACTTCTTCAAAGGTCAGGGACCCCCTTCCGTACAAGAGAGTTTCTTTGAAGTGAGCATGTGATCTAGGAAACACGCACAACAACGCTTGATCTTCATCATCGATCTTCACATCAATATTTTCAAGATCAAGAATCAGCTTGTTGAACATATCCAACTTCTCAACTAACACTTTGTCTTTAATCATCTTGAATGAATACAAAGCTTGCTTCAGGTAGAGTCGATTCACCAATGATTTGGTCATGTACAAACTTTGAAGTTTCACCCATAACCATACCGTCGTCGTCTCCTTTGATACATGTTGAAGAACCTTATCACCAAGGTTGAAAAAAATTGCGTTGTGGGCCTTCTCTATCATTGTCGTCTTCTCAACTTCTGTTAACGCTTCGTTCATGACCGATTCTCCCTTCAACACTTCCAAACAACCCCGTTGAACCAGTAGGGCTTTCATCTTCAAGCGCCACAGACCGAAATCGTTCACTCCGGTGAACTTTTCAATCTCATACTTTGTCGAAGGCATCTTCTCCACGCTCACCACACCAATTTGTTGTGAATCAGATGCCTTGTAACAAAATATAAACTTGTTGCTTAATGATCAAGAAACAATTAGGGTTAGAAAAAGATTGAAGAACGCGATGAACACAAGGATTGGTTATTAATTGTTATTCTTTCCTTACTCTTGAAATAAGATTACAAGTATATAAGAATAACAAATAACCATTTCACCCTAAAATAGGATTTGCAGTATGCAATGATGAGAGACTAGTATGCTATTTATAATAAACCTGACATACTAAACTAATGGTATTTTATCACAAATACCCATTGCAAGATAACTTAGGGTACTGACTAACTTAACTAATTGTACATAACAAACATGCCCAAATTGATGCTATCAATCCTAGCATCCTTCGACACTACAAGCTATAACACACTTCGACTACAGCTTGTAACAATTCAACAACATCATGTGAGCAAACTTCGACTGCATAATAAACTTTGTCGAACCAAGATACTACCTTAGACCCAATAGAGTTCGATCCAATATCTCACAACAACAATGCTCAAAGATGGAGTACATGAAAGACGAGGAAGATCAACATAATTTAGTTAGTTTATTTTAGCTTATGGTTAATATGCAAGGATTTAATATTTTCTGACATATTTTCTGTTACAAAAGATTGTGTTTTATGCCATTAGCTTAGAAAATGATTCTTGTCAATACTTACAAATCTACATTTGGTTTACACATAGTTGTGGATAGTGTGGAAGAGGTTTAAGGTTCAAATTTATGTCAATCCACTTCCATCACTTCCTCTAATTTTTGGTGTGAATCAATCAACAAGTTTCTTGTTTATCAATGATGTCTTGTGTTTGATTCATCTATCCCTGATGAAACTAATTCATATTCCATAATCCCAAGCCTTATGAACCATCACACTCTAAATCTTAGAAAATGAATGTTGACCAATCCAAACCTATTAAGCAGACTAAACAAGCAAACAAATCTGCCAAAATATTGAAGATCACTTCTTCGCAAGCTTTCTCAAAAACTAAGGTTGTTATTCCATAA
Source organism: Vicia sativa (assembly GCA_021764765.1). Taxonomy (NCBI): domain Eukaryota; kingdom Viridiplantae; phylum Streptophyta; class Magnoliopsida; order Fabales; family Fabaceae; genus Vicia; species Vicia sativa. The sequence continues at coordinate 67,348,316 of CM038792.1, forward strand.
TTGAACAAAAATCCAAGTGATTTTTAGATCTCCCCAAAAATGAAAATTTGTTCTAATTAACCATGTTCTCCTCTTACAAGGATTCATGTCCTGTCAAGTACATTGCTTTGCATTGTATGCCTATTTTTCTTGTGTCAAAAGGAAGACAACATTTAGGATCAACGTGTATATTCTTGATTACTTATGTTTTTTTTATTGTTTTTACAATCGTAATATTTTTTAGGAAGTCATTGATAAATTCTCTTTCAAGAACATGCTCCACCGCTGTCATACCCCAAAATTTTCCCTCCTACTTCTCAAGACATTTTACACATCCATACTCAAGGATTCCTCAAGGGTTGACCAGACAAACCCTCTCCTAGACAATCAACCCAAACTAGGGTTTGGCTATCCTCAGATCCAGATGGACTTATAACATCTCCAATGGGCATCATACCTCCTCATATGCTTCAAAGATTCTCCATGTCAAGTTTCAAGCCTCACAAGTCAAATTTCCTCAGACAATTGCTCAGATGGTTGAAAATCAGTTGTATTGGACAAAACGACAACTGTGGTCAACATACAGTCAAACTTCATGATTTTTGGTCAACATCCTCATTTTGAAGTTACATTCATCACTTGATCAAGGGTTGATCATGATTCATCAAGAAAACTCAAGATTTGTACAAAAGTCAAACTTTCCAAATTAGAGTTTTTTAGTGAAAAGTCAACTGAACTTTGACTGAGCATAACTTCTTCATACTTTCTCAGAAATTTTTCAACCACCTCTCATTTTGAAGTAAATTCAATTCTCTACAACTTCATGTCTCACAAGAATGTTCAAAAAATGCTTCATTTGGAAGGTATGGGTCAAAACATTACAGGTCCTTTTCAAAGTCAACAAAAGTCAACTTTTTGTTTTGAAGATTTATTGAGCATGGAAAATCCAATTGAGATGAAAACAAAGAGGTTGTTTAGAGGACACCTAGATCTTTCTAAAAAGTCCAAGAACACTCAAAAATGTGGAGAATTGAGCAAAATACACCTAGTACAAGTTGGGCATTTTTGGACAATTGCACAAAGAGAGATATTTGTCAAAATCCAATTTTTTCCAAATGGGCCTATAATTTTATGTTCCAAACTTTTTCATAATATTATTTGTGACCTATTGATGCTTTGCCATGAGCACATTCTATTTTTTTGATCTATTTTTGAATTTAAAAGCATTAAATTCTAATTTAAAAGCATTAAATTCAAATTTAAATTAAATAAAATATGAAAACAAGATATATTTTCAAATGGATTGGATTTTTATCAAACTTGAGGTCCAAGATAGCCCACAAGACTTGCCAAATTCGTGCTAGCTTGCATATGGAAGAGAAAATCAAATTTTCAAAGATTTGATTTTATTTGAAAGGAAATTATTTTTGCATTCAAGAGGAGATCTTTTTTCATTCTTTTTGCCCTCACTTGTCACTCTATAAATACCCAGCTCATTGCCAAGAACAAGGGACAAAACCCTAGCCCATACAACAACCCTTATTTTGCTCAAAATTTTCACAAAGTTGTGAAATTCGAATTCCAAGTTCCAGCCACTTTCAGCCTCTCTCAATCACTCCATTGTGTTCCTAGGGTAAGTTTGAGTAAGTATACATCAAAAGCCATGGCTAAAGCTGCTTGAATCGAGCCATACACATTCATACATATTCATATTTTTCTTGATTTTGCATTTTTATTATCTGTGCATTTTAATCGAAACTAACCACTCTAATGTGTTCATGAGGTTCCATATGAAAGATCTGGGCCATCGTTTCATAGCTTGAACGTCAGAAAATCGATTTGCCATGTTTAGGGTTTTAAAACTGATGAGCTTCGAACTGGTAGCTACAGGCGTTTTCAATAGAAACTAATGCCACCATTGGATTCGCAAGGGTCGATTTAGGAGGGTAGGGTATTCCTATGCCATTTATTTTTCGTATTTTGCAGGTTTGACGTTTGAGGTAGCTAGAGAAGACGACCGGAGCTAGGGCTCCGGCGTCGTTGACTCATCTGAAGACCGGCGAGGCATGTGTGGCAGAAGCGAGCGTTCCGATTCGTCCATCCGTTCCAGCTGGGGTCCACGCGTGTTGACTGTGTTTGAATCATATTTATGACACGCGTACACTTATATTCACACATCTGTATTTTCCAAACACCAAGTGCACGCTGGCTGAGTGGTAAAGGCATGTGGATGTGGAGATTCTCTCAATGGTCACCAGTTCGATCCCTGGCAAGACCATATTATTTTTGCTCTTTTGAAACTAACTCATATTTTCTTATTTTCTTTAATATTTTTATGTTATTTTAATTTATCTTCAAATATTTTTATCATGCATCTAAAAAACTCCAAAAATATTTATTTTTTGCATAATCATCAGAAAAATGTTTATTTAATTTTTAATATAAAAATTATTATTTTTGCATGCATATTTAATTTAATTACTAATTAATTGTTTAAATGACTTTTAATTGTTTTTAAATTATCAAATCAATTCAGAAAATTACCAAAAATTTATCTTATCATATTAATGTCATTACTAACATAAAACCTTTTTCTCCATTTGAAATTCTTAATTTTACTAACATTTTTTCTCTTATGCAATTTTCTCGTATTTCCGATTATGTATCTGTTCACAGGTTGTAATGTTTCAGACGATTTTTCTTGCTTTTCTTTTTCAATTATGTAATTGCTCATGGGATGTAATAGTTTAATTAGGGCTTTTATTTTCCCGCACTCTCATTATGTATCTGCCCCAAAGCCATGCAATAGCGTATGACATTTACTTTCCGCACTTTATATTACCGCAATTTACTTTCCGCACCCTATAAACTGCTAGTAATTAGGCGTGTATGGTAAGATAAAAATTGGACATAGATCACCCATAACTCCAAGATAAAATATCTGAATCAACACACTCTTTCCACACATGCACCCCTTAGGGTAATTCTCTCTCGTTGCCTTTACGAATTCAAATGGTCAAGTCCCTCGAACATAGAGGTATCCTAGCACCGTTGTGTTCGCATTAAAAGGTGACGCGCTAGAGGATTCGAATATGAATTCAGATTCTCTGGCTCGAAACGATTTACTCTTTTGATTTGTTTATAAAGATGCCGCGAGCATCAAGCTTTATTATTTTCAACACAAGAAAAGATGATTTAATGATTATGAAAAGGGAAAGTTAATACCCTCAATTGATTTTGATATGCGTAACGACTAGCGCAAACTAGACGCAACGCATTGGGGAGATTCTGAGTAAGGGGGTTTGTTATATAAAGGGAATAGATGGAGCACCCTAAATATATATAGTTATCTATAGCTTTATATATGAATACGTTTGATATGTTTGTGTGTTTTAATTGCTATTTCTATGATTGGGAAAGTTTCTCCTTTGGGATTTTAAGAAGGATAGATTATGTGGGATCCTAATGTTTATTATTATTGTGCTCGCAAAGATCGTGGATCTTACGTATATATCTAGTGGGAATCAGAGCATTTGTAGCTCAGATCTAAAGGGATCTATGGTTTGTTTAGTCTGAGGGAGAAAGAAATTTGCTCGGCAAGGATGAGACCTTGTGCCTACGTATTCTCAAAAGGATGTTGAGAAAGTCAGAGCAATCGTAGTTCCCACTTATGCTAGTGGAAAGCAACGGGATGTTAGTAAGAGACAGACAAATGTCATCTTAATGAAAAATGTATCTAATCTATTTCATCACATACATTTTTGAAAAGTTTGATTGATGAAGATCTTTCATCGTAAGTTATAGGTGTTTTGCTTGAGTGTACAAGCGTTACCACTTACATGTTTAAGAAAGATGTTTTGAAAAAGATGATTGATTCTTTTAACTGTAAGTATTGGGTGTTTTGCTTGAGTATACAAGCGTTACCACTTACATTTAAAAGATGTTTTTGTTTGAAAAAAGTTTTTGACTGTATGTGATGTGATAGATGAGATACTTCTTCCATAGAGATGATAAACGTCTAAATCTCTAGGAGAAATTGATTTGGATTTAGGGATGCTTTTAAGAAGCCCATGGGTCCCCTTGTATTGTAAGCCCAAGATGAGGCATTCCGAGGGTCATCGAGGGTCCTTGTATGAAGCTCAAGAGGAAGCTATAGGGTATGGCTGGCTTTAGCTTTAAAAGGGATTTCACCGGGAAACCATCCTTTTGGAATTAAGAGCAATTTCACCGGGAAATTATACTCTCAGGGTTCTATCTTAGCGTGGGTGATTCTTTGTATTGGAAGCCCAATAGGAGGCTGTTAAGAGATTTCATGGTCTCTTTCATTGTAGGATGCCCAAGAGAAGGCTAAACTCAACGAGGAGTTCTTTTGAACGAAGCCCAAGAGGAGGCTGACTCAACAGGGGAGTGTTGTCTTATATGAAGCCTAAGCGGAGGCTAAACTCAGATGAATGAGTTTTCTTATATGAAGCCTAAGAGGAGGCTGAACTCTGTGGGGATATTTATCTTGTATAAAGCCCAAGAGGAGGCTAACTTTGGGGAACCTATTGGTTAGACTAGTTGTTATGTTATAACTAGACAGTTGTATAAACAAGTGTGTGTGTGTGTGTGTGTGTGTGATATGTATTCACAGGAGTTTATGAAGGAAATATAAACAATGCATGATGTTTAATTTACAAGAGTTTATGAATTAAATATAAACAAGTGTATGTGAAACGAACGTTTAAAACGAGCGCAACTTGATTATTTACAAGTCTGATTTGTGTACAAGGAAGTGAATATGTACACGAACGAGTTATTTATGTACAGACAAAGATGGATGTATATAGGAGGGTTAGGACTTACACCATAAGGGTGGCCCATTGGTTTAAAAGCAGTTTCACCGGGAATAATGCTCCTTTCAATACCAATGGTATTCAGTTGTATACATACAGACGAAACAGAAACAAACAATCAAATGTTTATCTGTGAAAAGTATCTGTATTATGTACAGACAAAGATTTGTATGAATATAAAAATAATTGATATGTACAAGGAAAGTATGTATGTACATAAAAGAATGTTGGTTTGTATATACACAAGTGAGGTGAAAACAAACGATCGAAGTTTGTCTGTACTTGAGTATAAAAAGTATTTGTGTTATGTACAGATAAAAATTTGTATGTATCTGAAGAGAGTTTGATATGTACAAAGAAATAATTATGTACATAAAAGAATGTTGGGACTTATACCGTGAGGGAGGCCCATGATCGATTAAGAAATTCGAGAGAAAACGAATTCGGTTTTATCGTTTAAATCGGGTCGATCATGGTAAAAAGATGTAAGTTTGATGAAAAAGTTTTGAAAAATAATTTTGAAAGTGTTTTGAAATGTCAGGTTCATTTATGAGAAGTTTTGAAAAGAATCGGAAGTCGAAAGTTTGAAAAAATTCACCTTTTAAAGTGTTTTGAAAAGTGTTCAAAGTAGCGTTTTCGGCTCGATTAAAATATAATCAGATGAAAGTTTTTCCTGAAAATTTTTGCACTATCATAAAATAGATACATTTATTAACAAGTGTACAAAAAATCACCTCAAAATGAGGAGTTTTGATTGGTTAAAAAAATGTGAAAGTTTGTGAAAAAACATGAAGAAAATCACAAAGTTTTAAAAAAAAATGGTCCATGGGAGGTTTGAACCCAGGACCTGTGGGTGGTATGCGTGGCAGAGAGGACTACGAGCAAGCTGGAAACCACTGGGACAAGAGCGCTTTTGTGTATTTGGATCAAAACACGTGTTAATAAAATATTGGAAAATTTAAATTTGAAAAACACCAAGAACACGCGCGAATGCCCTGTTCTTCTTCTTCGATCCTCTGATTTTGTAACTGGCTTGTTTCTCAATGATTTTGGAAGTTGTAAACATGAAAGTTGCACGAAATTTAACAAGGAATATGATGATGGTTGTTAATTGCATTTATTTTTGGTCTAACACGATTGAATTTCTGGAAAACGTGAAGAACCCTAGAAATGAAAATCCTAATTGAAATGGCGTATGATTGATGATTTTTCAAATTGTTTGAGGGTTAAGGATCGTGATAGGTGCAGAAAACAAATGGCCAAGAGTTTTTTCATTTAAATGCAAGGAATCATGAGATTGAAGTTTGAGTTTTCACCTGTTCAAGCTGAGATCGAAGATGGTGTTGGAGTGTTTCCAGAACTGGTTTTGTGATTGTTTGAGCTTCAACGGATGTTAGGGAAGGTGTATGATCACTCTTCTTGCCTCGAATCACCCTGGAACTCTCCAGCCAAGTCCACCTGCATCAACTAAAAATGGAAGCTCGATTTCTGGAAAAAAGCTGTTACAGTTAGTTGTAATTGATCTGGATCATTCATATGATGTATGGTGATGATGTTCAAGTGATAAAAACTCAAGTTGATCAAACCAAACTCCAAATTCGATGGTTATGGCAGTTTTGCAAGTTTTAGAAACATGACATGTAATTTTGAGTTTTGGCTTTGATCATGTTGCTTTTATGTTTTAGACAAGTTTGATATTGATTATAAAACAGTTTAGACACCAATTTGACCAAAGTTTTTCATCAATTTTAAAAAATGCACAAGTTCTCAAAATTCACTAAGTTTCTTGATTTTGAAGAAAGAAGAGAGAAAGCATAACTTTGCATTGCTTTGGTGTGATTTGAACTTAAAAAGGATGCTCTATTTATAGGTCAAAAGTTCTGAAATGTTAGGCACAAGTACATGGCATTTGTAAATCAAAGTTACCTTAGAGGGCAAGAAAGACATTTGCCTTAAAAGGAAAGTTCCTTTTTTCACCATGTGTTCAAATTTGATTCTATCCTTCAATTATTACCTCTACCTGATATTTATCAGCTCTATCTTCAATTTGGCAAGGTGGCAAGTGTTCTAGAAGAAGAAATCAAGAAATGACCTATAATTTGAAGTTTTGAACTTTGAAAATCATGTTCATGGAGCCTTATGTTTCAATTTCAAAAGTATAGCTAGACTACATGGATTTGAGAGTTCTTGGACATTTTGGAAAACTTGTTTCAAGAGCTACAACTTTCATGTTTTGAGTTTTTTCCAAATCAAAGTGGAACTATGTGAAAAAATGCCATGAAGTTTGGAAAAAATACAAAATTTTAACACTTAGAAATTTTTCTAAGTGTTGAAAATTTTGACTTTTTGTTGACTTTTTCAAATTCTTTGATGTTTTATGATCATGATGGATCATTTGAAGTATTTTGATGTTGGAAAAAGTTTTGTTTTGAAAAATTTGACCAAAAGTCAAAGTTTGACTTTTCTGTGCAGATGAATTTTCATCAGATGTTTCAGAAATTGACTGATGAAGCCTGTGAACTTTTGTGATGTTTTGAATCCAAAAATTAGGTCAAGATGTTGTATCTAAGATATAATGACCAATCTCCAACCAAAAAAGTCATTCAATGCTCAAAAAGTCAGAGAATACTCATGCTCGATCAAAACCCTAATTGGTCGATCCTTAATTGATCAGTGAGAAAAATTGGATATCTGATGATTAGAGGTTGATGATTTTGATCAAGATAGATCAAATGAAGTGAGTAGAACTCAAACCTTAATTGGTTTCCTCTTGAATCAGATGAAAATCTGATGAAACCCTAACTGAATGCTACACACCGATTAATCTCGAATCAGTGATGCAATGATGCAAATGTAAGGTGGTATATTAGGTCAAAAATTGGGGTATGACAGATGCCCCTATTTAAGTTTCTTTAACCTGAAAGATGAAGATGAATATCTTTGTTTTGATAGGTGTAAAGAGACTTAAATATCAGAATACGCAAATTTTTGGACCTAAGATACCAAAAGATGCGAGTGATGCAAAATGATTTACCCAGAAAATGTCAAAGGAATGACATGATGGGGAAAAATTTGTGAGGATGACTCGATCTGTTTAAGAAAAGAGTATCCTGTTTGTTTGGAAACAAGCAATATGTCTCGCTGGGGAAAAAGAGATTCACAAAACATGTGAATATCTGTTTTGTTTTGGGAAACAAAGAGGTTACCTTCTGTCAGCCTTGTGACAATGTTTAAGGTAAGTGAAAATGATATTACCAATTATCAGCCTTGTGATGGTTTGTGGTAATGAATTATATAGATATTACCAATTATCAGCGAAGTGATAACTATAACAAGGTAAATCTTTGAAAAGTTTTCTGAGTATTCAGCCTTGTGGATATCAGACAAAGATGAAAACGGATCCCAAATTAGTTTTGAAGATATTACCAATTATCAACAAAGTGATAACTATAACAAGGTAAATCTTCTCGAGAAAATTGTTGATTATTCAGCCTTGGGAATAACAAACAATGAGAGAAACAGAACTCAAATGAGTTTCTATTTTCTTGGATACAATCTTGCCGAGGATCTCTCTTTTGAGAAGACGCGGGCATTTTGATTGGAAGACACAGGTTTTCTTTTAAACAGAAAGACAACTGCTGGTGAATTTCTCGTACAGTCGTGATTTGATTTTGTTGAGAAGAACAAACTTTCATGACAAGTTTCGGAATGAAAAGAAAATAAGCGGCTCAAATGATGAGGCTATTGCTTATTGCTTTATTGATTATAGACAGGGTTCTATCCAGGAATGAACTGGAAAGAAAAGGGGTAATCAAGACTTTGTTCCTGATGAAGAGTGATCTCAGCTGGGGAACAGGAGAGAGAAAAGAAATGTATTTCTCTGCTTTGGGATAATCTACTGGGGATATGATCAAATCTACATGAATAAGTGCGATTTAAACCAGTGTGATGGAAGCAAACATTTTTTAGGAAAGCAAAAAATGCATAAATGATGCTATTATGTATGAATGTCATGAATGTTATATGCATGCTAACAATACTTGACAAAACACTAAAGAGGTATTTGGGAAAAGGACCACGTCACAGTTCGAACAAATACTTTACAATATCCACAGCGATGGTGTAGACGTTGCTGATAAAGGATTTGAGTTGCATGCTTTAGACTTTCGGAGAAAGGCGTTTCATTGGCAACTTTGTTGGGAATTCTTTTTTGGATAAGAATACTGTCCTTTGATGATTTCTGCTGAGGAGAAGACTTCTGTAGCAGCCATTCTATCCTTCGGAGATCGAGACACTTATGGAGAAAACTGTTGAAGTTATTTCTGTGTTCATAGTTCAAAGAAAATTTTGCTTTTTGTTTCAAAATTTTGAAGTAAAAATTCGTTTAAAACTGTTTTAGTTTCAAAAAGTGATTTTCACAATAAAAAGCGTTATTTTGCAAAACAGAATAAAGTAAGGATTACAAACAAAAGGCATAAGGCACAAATTTATTGATAGAATGGTAATCAGCCAAAGGCGTGATTCCATGAGCTATTTACAAAAGTTGGAAATGATAATTTATTGGGAAAAGGCTACATTGAAAGCAAATAACCGCTATTATCCCTAACAACTTTGAATTTCCACTGTGCTTGTTGCTTCAGAGGAGTTGATTGAAGATCCGTTGATTGAAAATTCTGTAGATTGACGAAGTACAAACTGATTGCAGTTACTTTGTCATTTTTGTATCCTTATTTTTACCTAGATTTCCCTTTCAGGTTTTCAATCTATTAGGATAATTTCTGTTTATTGTCTCTAATTTTTGCCTGGATCGCCTTTTCAGGTTTTCAATCCACCGAGACGCTCATTTTTGCCTAAGCCGCCCTTTTCGGGTTTTCGACTTACCGAGCTGTTCTTTTGTTTTTTTTTATTGTTTTTTTTTTAGACAAAGTATTTCTTGAATGCATCAGCATTCACAAGGATGCGGGAGTTCATCACCGTCCATGGTTGTGAGAGTCATAGCACCGCCAAAAAAGCTTCTTTTGACGATGTATGGACCTTCGTAATTAGGAGTCCATTTGCCCCTAGAATCTGGTTGAAAAGAAAGAATCTTTTTAAGCACGAGGTCGCCTTCTCGGAATTCACGAGGTCGGACCTTTTTGTCGAAAGCTTTCTTCATTCTTCTTTGATACAATTGTCCGTGACACAGAGCAGTCAGGCACTTTTCTTCGATCAAGTTCAACTGGTCGTATCTGCTTTGACACCATTCGGCCTCAGATAGCTTGGTTTCCATGAGAACTCTCATTGACGGAATCTCAACTTCTACGGGGAGCACTGCTTCCATGCCGTATACTAGAGAAAAAGGAGTTGCTCCTGTTGAAGTGCGTACTGAAGTACGATACCCATGCAGAGCAAATGGCAGCATTTCGTGTCAGTCTTTGTAAGTGATGACCATTTTCTAGACGATCTTTTTGATGTTCTTGTTGGCAGCTTCAACGGCGCCGTTCATCTTTGGCCGGTAAGGAGATGAGTTATGATGCTCGATCTTGAATTCCTCACACAGTTCTTTCATCATTTTGTTGTTCAAGTTCGATCCATTGTCTGTAATGATCTTGCTTGGAATTCTGTATAGGCAAATGAGGTTGTTCTTGATGAACCTCACAACCACTTGTCTTGTAACGTTGGCGTAAGATGCCGCTTCGACCCATTTGGTGAAGTAATCAATAGCTACTAGAATGAAGCGGTGTCCATTGGACGCTTTTGGTTCGATCATTCCGATCATGTCAATGCCCCACATGGAGAAATGCCACGGAGAGGAGAGAATGTTGAGTAGAGTTGGTGGCACATGGATCTTATCTGCGTAGATCTGGCACTTGTGACATCTCTTGACGTGTTTACAGCAATCAGATTCCATCGTTTTCCAATAGTATCCTGCTCTCAAGATTTTCCTGGACATTGCATGCCCATTTGAATGAGTTCCAAAGGACCCTTCATGCACTTCATGGATGATTGTGTCTGCTTCTTGTCTGTCGACGCATCTGAGCAGAACCATGTCGAAGTTTCTTTTGTACAACACATCTTCATTGAGGAAAAAGTTTCTTGAAAGCCTCCTTAGAGTTTTCTTATCTTGGGTACTCTCGTGTTTGAAGGAAACGCTTGATGTCGTGAAACCACAGTTTATCGTCGAAGACTGCTTTAGTTGAGAATACATATGCAGGTCTTTCAAGGCATTTGATGCGGATCTTAGGCATATCGTTCCAATCGTTGACTTTGAACATGGAAGATAGAGTAGCTAAGGCGTCTGCCCTTCGATTATGATCTCGAGGGATATGATGCAGTTCAACTTTGTTGAAGAAGGTCAACAAACGTCTTGCATAATCTCTGTAGGGAATCAGACCAAGATGATGAGTCTCATACTTGTCTTTGATTTGATTGATCACAAGGGCTGAGTCTCCATATATATCAAGGATCTTAATCCTCAAGTCGATGGCTTCTTCGATACCCATGATGCAAGCTTCATATTCTGCGATGTTGTTGGTGCAATCAAACAGCAGTCTGGCGGAAAAGGGATATGAGAACCTTCGGGAGTGATGATGAATGCCCCAATTCCATTGCCGAAGACATTAACTGCTCCATAAAAAATTAAGCCCCATCTAGATTCTGGATCAGGACCTTCGTCGGGCAGCGGTTCGTCGCAATCTTTCATCTTTAAGTACATAACATCCTCGTCTGGGAAGTCAAATTTGAGAGATTGGTATTCGTTGAGCGGCTGATAAGCCAAGTGATCAGCGAGAATGCTTCCTTTGACCGCTTTTTGAGCGCGGTATTGGATGTCATATTCTGATAATAGCATCTTCCATCGAGCAATTCTTCCCGCTAAGGCAGGCTTTTCAAAGACATACTTGATTGGATCCATTTTGGAGATTAACCAAGTCGTGTGATTGATCATGTACTGGCGGAGACGTTTTGAAGCCCATACCAAAGCGCAACATGTTTTCTCGAGCATTGAGTAACGAGTTTCGATCTGAACTTTTACTCAAGTAGTAAATGGCATGCTCCTTCTTACCGGTTTCATCTTCTGTCCAAACACGCCCATGGAATCTTCTAGCACGATGGTACATGATTAATGGTCTTCCTCATTGGAGGAATCAATATTGGTGGTTACGGCGGTATTCCTTGATCTTGTCGAATGCTTTTGGCAATCGTCTGTCCACACAACTTCTTGATTTTTGCGGAGATTTGAATATCGGCCCACGGTGGTCATCGAGATAAATCGGAGATGTAATTCAACCGTCCAAGAAATCCTCTTACTTGCTTTTCCGTATGTGGCGTAGGCATTTCTTGAATAGCATTGACTTTGTCAGGGTCCACTTCAATACCTCTTTGACTGACGATGAAACCTAGGAGTTTTCGGATCTTACCCAAAGGTGCATTTGTTAGGATTCGGTGATGAAATTTCCTTAGTCGTTGAAACAACTTTAAGAGATAGTCTATATGCTCATCTTCAGTGTCAGACTTTGCTATCATGTCGTCTACGTAGACTCGATCTCTTTGTGCATCATGTCATGGAAGAGAGTAGTCATTGCCCTTTGGTAAGTTGCGCCTACATTCTTTAATCCAAACGGCATTACTTTGTAGCAAAAGGTGCCCCATGGCGTGATGAAGGATGTCTTCTCCATGTCTTCGGGAGCCATTCTGATCTGATTGTAGCCAGAGAAACCGTCCATAAAAGAGAAGACGTTGAACTTTGCAGTGCTATCCACTAGCATGTCAATATGCGGTAGTGGGAAATCGTCTTTCGGACTTGCCTTGTTTAGATCCCGGTAGTCAACACACATTCTGACCTTTCCGTCTTTCTTGGAGACAGGTACTATGTTGGCTAACCATTGAGGATATTCAGAAGTGACGAGGAAACCCGCGTCGAGCTGTTTTTGAACTTCCTTTTTTATTTTGTCGGCCATATCAGGGTGAACTCTTCTCAACTTTTGCTTAACTGGTGGAAACTCCGGCTTTAACGGCAAGTGATGCTCTACGATGCTGGTATCTAACCCCGGCATGTCCTGGTAAGACCAAGCGAACACATCAACATATTCTTTGAGAAGATCTATCAGTTTGCTCTTGACGTTGCTGTCGAGCAAAGCTCCGATATTTACTTCTTTTTTGTCTTCTTCAAAACCTAAGTTGATTGCTTCCAACGACTCTTGGTGAGGCTGAATGATTCGTTCCTCGTGCTTAAGTAATCGAGAAATCTCATTTGGGATCTCTTCTTCAACTTCCTCCTCGGAGACTTCACAGGGGATCTCAAAGTTGGGAGAGAGCATAGAGTTATTGCTTTCAATGGATTTGTCCATCTGTTTAATCTGCATATTTGATTTGATTAATTAACCCCTTACCATTTTTTTTGAAAAAGGTTAATGTGAAAGCGTATGCAGATTAATTTTTTTTTGAAGATTTTTTTTATTGTGTTTTTTAGGATTATCATTTCCAAGAAGGGTAAAATGAAAAATAAACACAAAGTGTGGAATCAAAACAACGCATTTTATTTATGATTCACAATATGAAACAAGGCCCTAAAATACAAACTCGTTCGTCTTGGGCAAGACAAAGAGAAATTATTTAAAAGTTAAACCCTATAAAACATCTCTTCACTCTGGGTGAAGCGAGAGTTCAAATCAAAAGCAAAAGATAAACTACTTAGAACTAGGAGCATTAGTCCGAACTTCAACAGGCTTCCAGTAGTGGCGAACTCGTTGGAAGTCGAGGTACTCGGGTAATTTTCCATTTGGTTTAACCCTTGAGTAGACTTTGGTCGTTGGTTGAGCAGGTTTTGAAGACTCTGGACGACGGACCTTGCCTTTTGTGCTGCTAAAGCAGTCTTCTTCAGCTTGATGAACAGATCGGGAAGTATGGGATACATCATATGTGCTTCCTGTTGACCTTTGCGTTGAATTCTGGGGATGTATCCTCCAATCTTCTGAATGGAGAGACTCGTTGTCGGCGATACTTTCCACTTCGTATCCCGAATCGTATTCCTGATCTTCAGTGATCACGTTGATGTAGTGGTAATCAGGATCTGATTTAACAGACTCTACTGGTGCATTAAAGCAGAACTCTTCGTTGGGGATCTCGATTTGTTGATGAGATTGAGGAGATGTATATTCTTCCTCTGGTTGACTAGGGTACTCGAAAGAATCACCCCATCCAGTGGGCTGGATATCTTCAATTCTGATTCTCGAGCTTTCTGGCGTAGTATATTTTACCATGTAGTCAAATTTACCACTGGGTTCTCCCAAGGTATCCCAAACTTCAAAAGGGACAGGTGGATTTTCATGTTGCTGCAGGGACATGTCTTTGAATTGATCAGTCGGCGCGTACAATTTTTCTTGAGACACATATTCAGGGTTGTTTAAATAAGTGCTCCACTCTTCAGATTCAGAGGGATCGTCCTCATCATCTTCAATGGTTACAACGCTAACCTCTTGGAGAACAGGGTTTAAGAAACCCCCACTGTTGAATACTTCTTTAATTGGACGAAGTGCTTCATCCTTTTGCTTGTATTTGGAGAATACGGGTGTGAACCCGAGTCCGTCTTTTGTTTCGTTGTTGACAGGTTTGATTACTTGTCCCCAACCTTCAGCATTGCCATCTTTTACTATCCGTGCTGCTTCTTTATACGAAGAGATAGATGATCTGTTTTTGCTGGTAGATTCATCTTCTAACGGATGTTCTGGGAGATGTGTCCCTTCAATGTCATTAGCTGTGATGAAAGAGAAACTGGACAAATGGCTTACAAGCAAAGCTTGTTCACCACTGATGGTTACCAACTTTCCATTTACTGTGAATTTTAATTTTTGATGGAGAGTAGAAGTTACTGCTCCTGCCTCGTGGATCCAAGGTCTTCCTAGTAGACAACTGTAAGCAGCTGGCACGTCCATGACTTGGAAAGTAATTTGGAAAGTGTGCGGACCAATTGTCATCAGGAGATCTACTTCCCCAATAACTAACTTCCTTGATCCATCGAAAGCTCTTACTACTATGTCATTGAACTTCATTGGTGTCCCTTTGTAAGCCAAACGAGCGAGTGTCATTTTTGGCATTACGTTCAAAGATGAATCAGTATCTACCAATACATTGGACAGGGAATCTGATTGGCAAATCATCGAGATGTGCAAGGCCAAGTTGTGATCTTTCCCTTCTTCTAGAAGGTCCTCATCATTGAAACTTAGATTATTACAAGCTGTTATGTTGGCGACAATACCTCCAAACTGGTCTGTAGTCACATCATGGTCTATATAGGCTTGGTCTAGTACCTTCATTATAGTTTCTCGGTGAGCTTCAGAGTTGAGGAGTAGATACAGTATTGAAATCTTGGAAGGAGTCTGCATCAGTTGATCCATGACTCAATATTCGCTTTTCTTGATTAATTTCAGTATCTCATCAAAGTCTGTGTTGGCGTTGGCTCTATCAGGAGGACCAACATTTGTGCTTAGGTTAACAGCGGGAATCGTTGCAGGATTCTCGGAAGATATGTTAACTGGACTTTGTCTAACAACAAGAGCTGCAAGCGGTCTGGGTGGCAATGGAGTGTGTATTCGTCCACTTCGTGTTACTCGTCCGATTTCTGTTATATTGACATTAGCTGGAAGGGTAGGCATGGATTTCTCATTCCCATCCTCTATCAGGGTTGCATTGTATTGGTAAGGAATTGATTTGGTAGAACTGTATGAAACAGGACCGGGTGGGCAAATTACCAAAGGAGACCCTGGAACGTTGGAACCGTTGTATTCAATCTCCACATGTTTGGGTACGTTGAAACAAGGGATGATAACGTTTACTTCGGGATTTTCCGAGTTGATATCTGAGACTAAAAGCTCATGCGGAAAATTCCCTACTGTATTTACGTCATGGTCATCTCTGTTTCTGTAGATCTGTAGGTCACCGATGTCTAACAATCGTTGAATATCTACTCTTATGGTGGGACATCCTCGGAGATCTTTGACACATATATCGCAAGCTGAGTAATCATGTTTAGTGAAAGTGCTCATTGTACTGTACGTATTATGGAGATGCACTAAGTTTCCTCTGATCAAGTTTACGTCTGTGATGAGATACCTGTCTGTGTTTCTTAATATCAGACTCACTGAATGTCCGCTGTGACTGGGAAGCGGATTGGCTTGCACATTTGGATTTGTATTTTTAAAAGAAAGAAGATTAGATTTCACTAATCTCTGCACTTCTGCTTTCAATGCTATACAATGCTCAAGGTCATGGCCTGGTGCCCCTTGGTGAAAAGGGCAAGATGCGTCTGCTTTGTACCACCACGGCAATTTTTTGGGAACCGGAGGTGGTGACCTTGTCTGTATCAGATTCCTTTCTATTAGCGCAGGGTAAAGTTCTGTGTACGTCATTGGAATTGGGTCGAATTATGACCCGAGGCGCATTTTGATTGTTAAACCGAGCCTTGCGAGGTTGAGTTTGTTGATTTTGTTGAAATTGTGAAGCAATTCCTGTGTTTGGATTTGTGTTGACGGTGGGTGCTATGGCAGCTACTTGTCGCTGTTGACTGACATTTCTTCGTGGTTTCCCTCGGGATACCATCCCTATGTCATGTTCCTTTTTCCTTGGAAAGCTAGTTCCAATCTTTTTAGTTCCACTAGAAGATCCTGCTTCCTTGGTTAGGCGTCCGGTTCGAACTCCCTCTTCTAATCGCATTCCCATGCTCACCATTTCGGTGAAATCTCCGGGAGCGCTAGCGATCATTCGCTCGTAGTAGAATGAGCCAAGGGTGTTTAAGAATACCTTAGTCATCTCTTTCTCTTCCAAGGGCGGGTTGACTTGGGCAGCAATTTCCCTCCATCGTTGCGCATATTCTTTGAATGTCTCTCTTTCCTTTTGAGACATGGAGCGGAGTTGATCCCTATCAGGAGCCATATCCAAGTTGAAATTATATTGTTGTACAAAGGCTTCACCTAAGTCATTGAATGTTTGGATACTTGTTGTCTAATCCATGTACCACTTGATGCGGCACCGGTAAGACTATCTTGGAAGTAGTGGATTAACAACTGGTGATCGTCGTTGTATGTAGACATTTTCCTGGCATACATCGTGAGATGACTTTGTGGACAGGAGTTTCCTTTATACTTTTCAAAGTCAGGGACTTTGAATTTTGCAGGTATCCTTACGCGAGGAACTAAGCACAGATCCTGGGCGTTTTTCCCAAACAGTTCTTTTCCACGAATTGTTTTAATTTCAAGCTGCATTTTGAGGAGTTGTTCCTGGAGATTCTCCATCGAGCCACGGAAATTCGTGTTATTGCCTGGAGTATGGTGAACTTCTTCGTCTATGGTAGTGTGCACTACGGAAGCTGAGTTCGTCATGATCGGTTGAGAAACCGGCATTGTTACTTGTGGAAGAGTTACTCCATGTTGCGGAGTAAATGTAGAGTTTTGCTGCAAAGTAGGTATTTCAAGCGTGGTTGTTTGCACTTGAGAAGTTGGTTGGCGAAATCCGATGCCAAAGTTGAAAGGCATGCCCCATGGATAGCCTTCTGGCATGCTGAAAGGTGAACTACTGACTGCGACAGCTGAAACTGGAGTAGTAGTATCCTCTGAAATCGTTGCTTGGTTTTGACTGCTTGATGCTGCTTGTTGACTTTGCGCTGCGGCCAATGAATTGACCAAAGATGTGAGTCTCTCCACTTCTTCTTGTAGTGTTGTTACTGTACTACGAAGTTCAACATTCTCTTGTTCAAATCCTTCCATTACTTTTCTTCTTTTTGATCTAGTATCGTACGTTCGAGTTGGTGTGGACGCGGTCGAGAAACTCTAAGGCCGACGGGCAACCTTTTCCTATCTGTTCAAACTGTTCAAAGATCAGACTCTAGACAATAGACTCAATATGCAAAATATGATGCATGATTATGATTGTAAAGAAAAGGAATTTCCAAAGAATTTACGCTAAAAGAGAAATTTCTGGCAAATATTTGGATGGAAAACATGAATTTATTGATTATTGAAAGAAGATTACAACAATTCTGTTTTTGAGCATTGCTCACACAAATGATAAAATAAATGATAAAAATACAAACCGAACTAAACTAATTAAATGTCTTCGTCGGATGAAGATCCAAAGGCTTGATGTAGCTTCAACTTCAGGATTTCCTTTCCATAGTGAGCTTTCAGTTCAGCTTTCTCGGCTTTTAGCTTGCTAATGACTTTCTTCCACTTGTCGGGAGCAGGATCGCTGGTTGTCATTTCCTCAAGCTTCCTTTTCCTTACTTTGACATATCTCTGGATTGCGTTATCTTTTTGACGAATCTTCTCATCTTTCTCCATGAGCCATTCATCCTGGAAGTAAAGCGTCTTTTCATGATCTTTGACTTGCTTCTTGAGCTTCTCATTCTCAAGATTAGTCTTAAGGAACTTGTTTTGCAAAGTCTCTTTTTCAAACCTCATTTTGGCCAAAGCCTCTTGGTATTCTCCCATAGTTTCGACGGGAAAAATTGTTAATTTGGAAGCGGTTGAGAACATGGGTTCTTCATAAGCGTAAGGCATTCGAAATTCCTTTGCTCTTTTCTTTACCCAAGAAGTGTAGGTTTCCATGGCTACACAATTCTTTGCCTTCCCTTTTTCTTTCCTTCGGATGTGATGCCAAGCTTTGATCATCCTAGCTTTCAATCCTTGGGAATCCTCTCCTTCGTGATAGAAGTAACTTTCTACAGTGAAACCAAGAGGTTTACTAGAGTTTGCGTATCCGAGTTGACGTCTCGCCAGGAATGGGTTGTAGTTGATTCCTCCTTTCGTACCGATGAGAGGTACGTTGGCAAATTCTCCACAGCTCTCAATGATTTCCATCTCATTGTCTGCCAAGGTATACCAATGGATATCGTCGTTTGTAAGAGACATGAGTCTTCGAGACCAATGCCATTCATCTTTGTTTTCGCGGAAGATAGGAGATTTAGGCAAGTGTGAGACAATCCATTTGAAAAACAGAGGTACACAACACACGATAGTTCCGTCTCCTTGACGATTCCTATGATGAATAGAGACGTAGGTGTCACCAAGTAGAGTGGGAACGGGATTTCCAATCAGAAAGATCCTTATGGCGTTGATATCAACGAAATTTGGGACGTTGGGAAACAACACCAATCCATAGAGGAGTAAAGCTAAAATAGCTTCAAAGGCTACCATACTACCAGCTGCAGAGAATTTAAGAGCCTTCTCCATTAGGAACTTTGAAGTTAGTCCTAAGAGTTTTCCTCTGGTAGTTAGGTTTTTGTCTATCTCAGATTTCTTTAAGTGAGTCATCGTTGCAATGACTGGTGACTTGGGAATGGCTTCCAAACCATTGAAAGGCACTTTGTCTGATACTGAGATACCTAGGATATGCGCGTACTCTTCCAAAGTAGGCATCAACTGATAATCAGGGAAAGTGAAGCAGCGATAGACTGGATCGTAAAACTGAACGAAAGTTTTGAGAAGTCCTTCATCAACATTAGTGTTCAGAATAGTTAAAAGAGTTCCATAGCGTTTTCTGAAATCCGAGGGATCTTCTACCAAGGATGCTAACTCTTTTAACTTTCCTACATCAGGAATTCTAAAATTGTATCTCTTGGTGAATCTTCCTCTGACGTCCATCACTCTAACCTAAAATATTTTACAAAGAAAAATCTCTAAATTCTTTGGAAATGGGAAGAGAAATGAAGTTTTTTTTTGAATAAATGAATGCATGGATGCGGCAAACATGGTTAGTAGTTATACACATGGTCAAGCGTTCGAAGTCACGAGCATGAGGCCAACGATAAGAATCAAACGTGGGTAAGTTCTAAGGGCTTATTCATCTGTGAAACGGGTTCTACTGATAATACAGGCTCAACACTCCTCTTTGAAATATTGTCGGATTTGTTAAATACTCGATGGTCCAATAATATTTTTCAAGAGAAACTCGCCTGATCGTAGTCTCGCTTGACAATTACTCTAGGCTTACGCCCGAATAACCTCTGCACTACATCCTAAATGGCCAGGATGGGTTATGTGTTCTACAGCCAACTCAGCTTCGCAAGTTCCCTTGAAAGAACCATATCTTCGCAAATACTTTCTAAACACAAGTACTCCCAAGACAACCTCCACTGAGAGAGGGATATTAACTTTGTAAGTATTGAGACTTCTCACAGGTTAATACCCCCACCTAGATCTTAAAATGTTTCTTAAATCCGGGTTAGGATTTCTTTCCATCAGATGAAATCGCGAAAACACACAATAAAGAAAAACAGATAGATGCACAATATGAAAGCTTAACCCCTTTGTTTCTTTTTGAAAACAAAAAAGCTTGGTGCTCTTGAGCAGAGTCATATTTTTTTTGAAAATCAAAGTTTCAACGTACTCCCCAGCAGAGTCGCCATTTTTTCTATTCGCGTTAAAAGGTGACGCGCTAGAGGATTCGAATATGAATTCAGATTCTCGGCTCGAAACGATTTACTCTTTTGATTTGTTTATAAAGATGCCGCGAGCATCAAGCTTTATTATTTTCAACACAAGAAAAGATGATTTAATGATTATGAAAAAGGGGAAAGGTGTTAATACCCTCAATTGATTTTGATATGCGTAACGACTAGCGCAAACTAGACGCAACGCATTGGGGAGATTCTGAGTAAGGGGGTTTGTTATATAAAGGGAATAGATAGAGCACCCTAAATATATATAATTATCTATAGCTTTATATATGAATACGTTTGATATGTTTGTGTGTTTTAATTGCTATTTCTATGATTGGGAAAGTTTCTCCTTTGGGATTTTAAGAAGGATAGATTATGTGGGATCCTAATGTTTATTATTATTGTGCTCGCAAAGATCTGTGGATCTTCTGCATACATATCCCCTAGTGGGAATCAGAGCATTTGTAGCTCGGATCTAAAGGGATCTATGGTTTGTTTGGTCTGAGGGAGAAAGAAATTTGCTCGACAAGGATGAGACCTTGTGCCTACGTATTCTCAAAAGGATGTTGAGAAAGTCAGAGCAATCGTAGTTCCCACTTATGCTAGTGGAAAGCAACGGGATGTTAGTAAGAGACAGACAAATGTCATCTTAATGAAAAATGTATCTAATCTATTTCATCACATACATTTTTGAAAAGTTTGATTGATGAAGATCTTTCATCGTAAGTTATAGGTGTTTTGCTTGAGTGTACAAGTGTTACCACTTACATGTTTAAGAAAGATGTTTTGAAAAAGATGATTGATTCTTTTAACTGTAAGTATTGGGTGTTTTTCTTGAGTATACAAGCGTTACCACTTACATTTAAAAGATGTTTTTGTTTGAAAAGAGTTTGAAAAAAGTTTTTGACTGTATGTGATGTGATAGATGAGATACTTCTTCCATAGAGATGATAAACGTCTAAATCTCTAGGAGAAATTGATTTGGATTTAGGGATGCTTTTAAGAAGCCCATGAGTCCTTTTATTGTAAGCCCAAGAGGAGGCATTCCGAGGGTCATCGAGGGTCCTTGTATGAAGCTCAAGAGGAAGCTATAGGGTATGGCTGGCTTTGGCTTTAAAAGGGATTTCACCGGGAAACCATCCTTTTGGAATTAAGAGCAATTTCACCGGGAAATTATACTCTCAGGGTTCTATCTTAGCATGGGTGATTCTTTGTATTGGAAGCCCAATAGGAGGCTGTTAAGAGATTTCATGGTCTCTTTCATTGTATGATGCCCAAGAGAAGGCTAAACTCAACGAGGAGTTCTTTTGAACGAAGCCCAAGAGGACTCAACAGGGGAGTGTTGTCTTATATGAAGCCTAAGCGGAGGCTAAACTCAGATGAATGAGTTTTCTTATATGAAGCCTAAGAGGAGGATGAACTCTGTGGGGAGAGTTATCTTGTATAAAGCCCAAGAGGAGGCTAACTGTGGGGAACCTATTGGTTAGACTAGTTGTTATGTTATAACTAGACAGTTGTATAAACAAGTGTGTGTGTGATATGTATTCACAGGAGTTTATGAAGGAAATATAAACAATGCATGATGTTTAATTTACAAGAGTTTATGAAGTAAATATAAACAAGTGTCTGTGAAACGAACGTTTAAAATGAGCGCAACTTGATTATTTACAAGTCTGATTTGTGTACAAGGAAGTGAATATGTACACGAACGGGTTATTTATGTACAGACAAAGATGGATGTACATAGGAGGGTTGGGACTTACACCATAAGGGTGGCCCATTGGTTTAAAAGCAGTTTCACCGGGAATAATGCTCCTTTCAATACCAATGGTATTCAGTTGTATACATACAGACGAAACAGAAACAAACAATCAAATGTTTATCTGTGAAAAGTATCTGTATTATGTACAGACAAAGATTTGTATGAATATAAAAATAATTGATATGTACAAGGAAAGTATGTATGTACATAAAAGAATGTTGGTTTGTATATACACAAGTGAGGTGAAAACAAACGATCGAAGTTTGTCTGTACTTGAGTATAAAAAGTATTTGTGTTATGTACAGATAAAAATTTGTATGTATCTGAAGAGAGTTTGATATGTACAAAGAAATAATTATGTACATAAAAGAATGTTGGGACTTATACCGTGAGGGAGGCCCATGATCGATTAAGAAATTCGAGAGAAAACGAATTCGGTTTTATCGTTTAAATCGGATCGATCATGGTAAAAAGATGTAAGTTTGATGAAAAAGTTTTGAAAAATAATTTTGAAAGTGTTTTGAAATGTCAGGTTCATTTATGAGAAGTTTTGAAAAGAATCGGAAGTCGAAAGTTTGAAAAAATTCACCTTTTAAAGTGTTTTGAAAAGTGTTCAAAGTAGCGTTTTCGGCTCGATTAAAATATAATCAGATGAAAGTTTTTCCTGAAAATTTTTGCACTATCATAAAATAGATACATTTATTGAAAAGTGTACAAAAAATCACCTCAAAATAAGGAGTTTTGATTGGTTAAAAAAATGTGAAAGTTTGTGAAAAAACATGAAGAAAATCACAAAGTTTTAAAAAAAATGGTCCATGGGAGGTTTGAACCCAGGACCTGTGGGTGGTATACGTGGCAGAGAGGACTACGAGCGAGCTGGGAACCACTGGGACAAGAGCGCTTTTGTGTATTTGGATCAAAACACGTGTTAATAAAATATTGGAAAATTTAAATTTGAAAAACACCAAGAACACGCGCAAATGCCCTGTTCTTCTTCTTCGATCCTCTGATTTTGTAACTTGCTTGTTTCTCAATGATTTTGGAAGTTGTAAACATGAAAGTTGCACGAAATTTAACAAGGAATATGATGATGGTTGTTAATTGCATTTATTTTTGGTCTAACACGATTGAATTTCTGGAAAACGTGAAGAACCCTAGAAATGAAAATCCTAATTGAAATGGCGTATGATTGATGATTTTTCAAATTGTTTGAGGGTTAAGGATCGTGATAGGTGCAGAAAACAAATGGCCAAGAGTTTTTTCATTTAAATGCAAGGAATCATGAGATTGAAGTTTGAGTTTTCACCTGTTCAAGCTGAGATCGAAGATGGTGTTGGAGTGTTTCCAGAACTGGTTTTGTGATTGTTTGAGCTTCAACGAATGTTAGGGAAGGTGTATGATCACTCTTCTTGCCTCGAATCACCCTGGAACTCTCCAGCCAAGTCCACCTGCATCAACTAAAAATGGAAGCTCGATTTCTGGAAAAAAGCTGTTACAGTTAGTTGTAATTGATCTGGATCATTCATATGATGTATGGTGATGATGTTCAAGTGATAAAAACTCAAGTTGATCAAACCAAACTCCAAATTCGATGGTTATGGCAGTTTTGCAAGTTTTAGAAACATGACATGTAATTTTGAGTTTTGGCTTTGATCATGTTGCTTTTATGTTTTAGACAAGTTTGATATTGATTATAAAACAGTTTAGACACCAATTTGACCAAAGTTTTTCATCAATTTTAAAAAATGCACAAGTTCTCAAAATTCACTAAGTTTCTTGATTTTGAAGAAAAAAGAGAGAAAGCATAACTTTGCATTGCTTTGGTGTGATTTGAACTTGAAAATGATGCTCTATTTATAGGTTAAAAGTTCTGAAATGTTAGGCACAAGTACATGGCATTTGTAAATCAAAGTTACCTTAGAGGGCAAGAAAGACATTTGCCTTAAAAGGAAACTTCCTTTTTTCACCATGTGTTCAAATTTGATTCTATCCTTCAATTATCACCTCTAGCTGATATTTATCAGCTCTATCTTCAATTTGGCAAGGAGGCAAGTGTTCTAGAAGAAGAAATCAAGAAATGACCTATAATTTGAAGTTTTGAACTTTGAAAATCATGTTCATGGAGCCTTATGTTTCAATTTCAAAAGTATAGCTAGACTCCATGGATTTGAAAGTTCTTGGACATTTTGGAAAGCTTGTTTCAAGAGCTACAACTTTCATGTTTTGAGTTGTTTCCAAATCAAAGTGGAACTATGTGAAAAAATGCCATGAAGTTTGGAAAAAATACAAAATTTTAACACTTAGAAATTTTTCTGTGTTGAAAATTTTGACTTTTTGTTGACTTTTTCAAATTCTTTGATTTTTTATGATCATGATGGATCATTTGAAGTATTTTGATGTTGGAAAAAGTTTTGTTTTGAAAAATTTGACCAAAAGTCAAAGTTTGACTTTTATGTGCAGATGAATTTTCATCAGATGTTTCAGAAATTGACTAATGAAGCCTGTGAACTTTTGTGATGTTTTGAATCCAGAAATTAGGTCAAGATGTTGTATCTAAGATATAATGACCAATCTCCAACCAAAAAAGTCATTCAATGCTCAAAAAGTCAGAGAATACTCATGCTCGATCAAAACCCTAATTGGTCGATCCTTAATTGATCAGTGAGAAAAATTGGATATCTGATGATTAGAGGTTGATGATTTTGATCAAGATAGATCAAATGAAGTGAGTAGAACTCAAACCCTAATTGGTTGCCTCTTGAATCAGATGAAAATCTGATGAAACCCTAATTTTGACTTGTGAATGCTACACCCGATTAATGCTGTTCTGAACTGTTAGTGATGCAATGATGCAAATGTAAGGTGGTATATTAGGTCAAAAATTGGGGTATGACACGTTGCCTACAAACATATCATCATAGTACCTTCGATACAAAGATCATAGACCCACGATGTCACCTACGAATACATGATCTTGACCCTCGATTGTCGCCTACGAAAAATGATGATAGTCCCTTCGAATGTGCTAGGATACTTCCTACAAGTTGCTTTCTATGACCATCCGATATCCCTTCGAATGTCCCTTCTACATCCAACGAATAGGGTTACCTACCAACTAATGGTATGGATAGCGCTATTCTAAAGGAACGTAAAATAACACGAAAACGACCATTCTGAGTAGGTAATAAGACTTTTAGTTGCTTGCTCAAATCAAATACTTTTCACACCTCACACTTTTGTCAAAATTCAAACTCTTTTAAAAAAAACAAAACATTTCCGAACACTTTGTATACATTCCTACCTGAATCATTACAAAGTCAAAGCGAAATGTCTTTTCAAAACATTTTTGTCAAACACACAGAAAGCAATTTTTAAAAGTGAGCTAAAAGCAACTAAGAGCCCGTAGATAACTACGGATGGAAAGGGGTGTTAATACCTTCCCTTTTCATAACCTTCTCCCTTACTCAGAATCTAACGAAGGTCTTTTCCTGTTCTTTTCACCTTCCCTTAATTGGATAAAAGAAAAGTCGGTGGCGACTCTTGCTATCCGCACATTTGCGATACAAAAATCTCAAAGTCAGTTCACCGTATTACAACCGCACAATCATGGTAAGAAAAAAATTAGCATGTGTTAAAAATAAACATTTTCATGAGGATAATTTTATGATATCTACCTATTTATCAAATGTACAAATCTTCCTATAGAAAATAAAATCATTATGAGATCTAGATGGATCCCGGGTGGGCCTGGGCAGTTTCGGGCCTAAATCTCCAACCCTAAGCAAACCGAAGGTCCACTTACAAAACCCACTTTTGTCCACGCAACACTTCAATTTCAACGGTTTCAACAATCATTAGCATCTATTATAAAATTTTCTCCTATGTTTTTCAGACGATTTTGGATACCGTTAGACATTTTTTCACAAACAGTAATCGCCCAATATAATCCGTATAAAATTGAGTTTTTCAATCTTTGAACATGTTCATCCATTTTTTTCCGATTGTATTTAATTTTGTGACATCAAATTTGCGCTTTTTAGACGGACTAGTGGGTGTTGTCTACCGTTTGACCACATCTAAATATAAAATTGAAGTCAAGCCTAACCACATCCATGAGAGTTTGAAAAAAAATCTAAATATATTATATTATGTGAATAAAGGTATCACTAGCGGTCGCTTTAACCACTTCTAAAAAATACTATACCACGCATAAAATTTGAAAAAACATGTTAAAAAAATGATGAGCCTGTTGAGGCGAAAGCGAAAAAAGTTTTTATTTAACAGCCTATTTATTTAAGCATAAATTTTTTTATTTTCATTTCCATAGTATCTACTTGTGAGTAATTTTATTAGAACATGGTCAATCATCAAGAAGGTATACAAATTCAGATTACGCTAACTTACTGTTAGAACAAGATTTGGTTCTGCAACTATGCCTCTGAGTTTTGATGATAACAAAGAGTATGTTTGAGTGAAAAATTTTTGTTACTCTAATGTTTGTTGTATTTTTAAGATAAACAAAAAGGTCCTGCTTCTGATGAATGGTGTGGCCAAGATATTAGAAGAGAATACGTTCTGCTTCTAAGCTACAAAGTTTCTGCTGAACGAGTAGCAAGGAAAAGCTTCAGAAGGCTCTGAAGTTACTCTGATATGTTCGTCTGAAGAAACCAGTCAGAAGATCTAAACACAGAAGTGTGACTTATGTCAAGATGCTGAAGACTCAAGTTTCAGAAGACAAAGGGTTCGGAAGACCAAGTGCTTAAAGACTCTGAAGATGTGGCTCTGAAGATTCGAAAGACTTGAAGTTCTTCTGAACTTTGGTTACTATGTAACATCCCGATTTTTAATAGCTAATTAATTATTATTATATATTATATTATGTGATAATTAATTTAATTGAGTGTTTTAATTTAAATGTGAAATATTTGAAAATGTGTGTTATTTAAATAATTATTTTTTATGTGTAGAATAGTGGTTATTTAGTATTGGGCCTATTTTTAAAAATAGAAGTAATGGAGAAGTGTTAAGTATTAAGCCCAATAAGACAATCCTAGTTAGTAAAGAGTTAGAAGGAAATCATAATTAGAATTGTCATTTGGTTAAAGAAGAGAAGAGAAGAGGAGAAAGAGGAAAAATGAAGAGGAAACCCTAGAAGAGGAATATTCAAGAGGTAAGGGTGGAGAATCCATATTATTGTTTGATTTTATGTTACGGGTAATGATTAGTAACATGCTAGGTTGTTCAATTTCAATTTCTTGAGTCTTTGAATGTTAGGGTTTGAATAAAAATTGTGTTTTTCAACTTAGAAATGATGACCCATGACTAGAAATATGTTAGGATACCCTTTAATGATGTTATTTGGATGATTGGAATGAGTTTTCTGTGGTAATTTCATGGGAGGAAGAAGTTGATTCGTAGCAGAAAAAGTGCAGTATCGCAGACCGCACTTAGTGCGAGAAAAGGCACGCTTAGCACAAAATGTTCTGACTTTTGGGGTTGTTTGTTCAAGAAGGTGGGCTTAGCGCGACAGGCCGGGCTTAGCGTGACCTGAAATGAAAAATGTTATTTTTAGGATCTTTTCACATGGAATCAAATACGATTATATTTATTGTAGTATTTTCATATATGTGATTAATTGATTCAATTGTGATTGAACGTGTTTTGGATTGGTTTTGAATACTATTTCAATGTATGTTTGATTACTTGAGTGTAGTATGTGCTAATCTTATATGATGAAATGTTTTGAATATCATTGGTGGAATGATATGCCATATGCTTATTGTTATGTGTGGTGATATGTATATGCTACATGTAATGATCGATGTGGTCGGAATATGATGTTTTGCAATTGATGGAAAATTCACATGAGTTGAATGATGATGATATGCTTGGGTAATTGAGGGTTTGTGAATAATATTAATTTGCATATGTTGTCTTGATGAGTTGTACATGTATACATTTAGCTCGATCCTTGTGTGGATAAGTAGCGGTGAAACGTTGGGTTCACAAATTGGCTCGATTCCATTGGGAATAAGTAGCGGAGGCTTTTGGTCTTGTCCGGATCGGAAGTAAGGGATTGGATTCTATGAATGAATCGGAAGCAGGGTTAACGGAATGTTCCCAAAAACTTGGTACCACATGCATATTGAGTCACATTTCATTGTTGTCACATGAGTCATTATTGAATATGCAAGGTGTGAAATGAAATTCTGATGTCTAATCATATGGATTAATTAGATTGTTTGAATGGATGATAATTATGCTATGTATGAATATATTATACTTGTAATGTTTGAATGATCATGTTATCTTAGAATATCACTTGAAGTGTGTGGAATTCATGAATAGATGCGGTTTCTTCATTATTTCCATTATATACTTTTGAATAATGATGTGAATTCTCATCGTGATTTCCGAAAAAATTACCTCTTTTAGCCAATTCTGATTTCGTTTACAATCTCGCTAAAAGCAACTTCCAATAAAAAAATTGAAACCTGCTAGGAATATTCATCTTCCAAACTAAATTTAAATCCTTCAATGTCTCAGATCCAATAGAACTCCCTGATGTAGTTGACGCGAAAAATATGGAATAACAGATACTAACAGAAAAACCACTCTTGTCTTACCGCAAAACAATTTAATCTTCGAAATCAATCCTTGGCCGAAAAGAGGAAAGAATTTCTAAAAGATCATTGAGTTGGGCTTGTTCAGTGTCATTAATGGCCTCTCTTTGAATCTGAATGTTCAAACTCCAAAAGGATTGAATCTAAGTACCTAGATTAGAATAATAAGGATTTGCTGCGATCCCCTTCCTCAAACCTCTCTTAGTTTTATAGTATGCAGTCGGGCTACCGTTTATAAGGGCTGGCATAAAGCTATAAAAAAATTAAAGCCTCCATCTATTTCATCTAAGTTTCAAACTTCATCCTCCTCATGACATATCTAAGGTAGTCCCAAGAAACATGATCATAGGCCTTAGCAAAATCTACCTTCACCAAAAATAAAATTATTCTTAAATCTCTTCGCATAATCCACTAGTTCATTCACAACTAAGATTCCATCATCCATTTGTCTTCCTGCCAAAAGAGCACATTGCAATTTAGAAATTATGCCTCCCATCACATTTTTAACTCTAGAAGCAAGTAGTTTTGTGATGATTATATACAAGCTACCAATTAAGCTAATCAAACGAGACTCATCTAAAATATGAGGATTATCCATTTAAAATTGTTCATCAGTCACATCTTAGACAATCCCTGTGCATGTTGAGTTCTTGTCAAGCTATAAAACTTAAGGATTCACATCTAATTGTGATTAAGCCCAAACTTATTGAAGATCGACAAGTTAATTTTGTTCCCTTTATCATAGTGTGGACCTTAATAATTTATATTTGAATTCATGAATAAATATCACTTTTAAAGCACCATACAATCTCACCTCAAGCAACACCCTTCATTCATCTATTTAATAAATATGATCAAATACATTTCCTCTTTAAAAATAGATTGTGGAGATATGTGCTTGTAGGTAGGATCTATGTGCTTATTGTTAAGACGTATGCTTTGATCTATTAAATTTTGATGTTGACAATATTATTAAGAGAACTCTTCATCAGAAGTGTTGTTCAAAACTTTTGGTTTAAATGATGACTAGTGAAGATGTCGTCTAATATGATGATCAAGTAATGGTGTTTTTAGTTTAAGGTGTCATTTTTTGAGATGATGAATGTGTGGTGATCAAGTTATGATGCTCAAAGATCGAGAGATTATGATATCTTTGTGAAGTCAATGAAGATATTGGATTAAGCATTTTTTGTGTGTGCGTAGGAACTAATGGTCCATCTTTCACAGTTTTCTAAATATCATGATTCATACCTTCTATGAAGAATTTAATTTTCTCTTTCCACAACTCATAACCTTCTCTATTAAAGGATGTAGGGTTGTTCATTGAATAAGTTGAATTCATCCTTCCTCCCAAGACGATTAGTCCTTAACATGAGTAAGACTCTAATGTCACTTGTTGAACAACTGACCTCAAGCATAATAGGGGGTGAATTGTGATTTTTGAAAAATGTAATTAATTTTACCTTTTCTCAATTAAGATCACATTAGTAATATTTTTTATTAATAAAGCATAGCGAAAGTAAAGTAAATAAAATAAACTAGGGAAAATTAAAGAGGGTAAAGATATAAATATTGCACTAGAGAGTTATCCAGCTTTGACCAAACATTAACCTAGTCATGTCCCTAAGAGGTCTTCTTGAGATTTTCAATATAAAATTGAGAGCTTTTTATTGGTTGTTCCCACAAACCTTAATACAATCCCATCGTTGAATTTGAACAAGCTTAACCTAACCTATGGACGACTATTACCCCAATTTATTATATTGAGACTATTTAGAGATTTATGGCTGATTTTTTAACCAAAACAAAGCTTTTTCCGACTAAGCTTAATAAACCAATAATAGACATTTAAGATTTATCTCAATAACCAAAAATATATCTATTAAAGGTATCACACCCTTAATACTATAAACGATAAGCACAACCACTTACAAAATAATAGTCTCCTCACAAATAAAATTTCACTCTAAGCACTAAGACAACCAAAAGTGAAGAAAAAGTTTCTTGAGAGAAAATGAGAGAACTTAGAGATATAAATTCCAAACAAATATGAAAATGTTGGAAAGTGGCGTGATTTCAAATGAGAAAGTCACCCCTTTATATAGTAGTTAAAATCACTCAAAAATGAAATAATCCACGGGCCTCATTAACTATTAAACTGATTGATCTAATCAATTAGTTTAAATGAATATGCTTGTTATGATTCTCAAAATGGAAGACTGTGATGTAGATCTGTTGCCAATCATTTATGAGTTGTAGAAATGTCTTGGGGCATAAGTTTGATCTTTTCTAATCGATTAGACTAAGGTTTTAATCGATTAATTTAGAAAAAAATTTATCTCCAGTGATTTCTAGAGTTCCTAAGTTATTTGGCACAACTTCAAAGTCAATTTTAAATGTTTCTCTTTTTGAAAAAAAAATTTAGTGTGTGTGTGTGTGTGTAAGTTTCCTTAGTATTTTTAAGATGCTATTTTATTTTTACAATACTTAGTTCACTTAGACAGACTGACAAGACCTGAAGAGCTTCCACATCTCTACTTTGAGGAGACTTTTAGGATTCATGTTGCATTTTGTCAATTGTCTTTGAGTACTTCATGTTGATATCAATTGACTTTGTGTACTTCATGTTTGTAGATGAGCTAGTGTCATTAAAACTTGGTTGTTACTTGCAAGCGCATAGATCCACAATATTTTCTATCTAACTTAAGGGGAGTTTTATCAATCCAATATATATTATTTTGTTTATTTTACCATCTCTCATGAGAGATGCGTTGTCATCATCAAAAAGGGGGAGAATGTGGAACTTTGTTTTGCAGGTAATATATTTTTCGTCGTGGCATCGTCTTTTGATAATGACAATTATTATGACAACTGTAAGGACAACCCAAGTGTTGAGTGTGAGTACTATATTTGAACAATGGGGCATGTTATTGAAGAATGCAAGAGCTTTAATGAAAAAAGCCAAGGATCTCTAAACCTCTTAGGATCATCTACCACAAGGAAAACATTAGGAAAATGGCGATGAAATAAGGTCACTTATGCAATGGGGATATTAACACCCCTCACATCCGTTGCACTCAACCTGGATCGTTTTGATCATTTTGCGTGTATAGATGATATCTAAAGTTACTTGCGATTTCTCTGATTATTATCTGATTTATAAAGGTGCAAAAATATGGTTTTAATTAGGGAAACAAGTTTTTAATTAATGTGTTCGCCAAAATTTTGAAATCTCGTGCCTACGTATTCTCATGGTGCAGTGAGAAAATCAGAGCTTCGTAGTTTGTGGGTAGAAAATAAATGTTTGTTGGTTGATTTTATTGAACGGTGTTAAAATCACGTTCTAGCAGTTAAACGTAGTTTGTTTGGTCGTGCATGGGAAGCTTAAGCGTTTGTTTTTATTGCAATAAAATAAACATAACACGTTTGTTTATGAAAAGTTTTTGGTTACCCTAGGCGGAAAAATAGAGTTTGATTGGTTATGACTGATTTTTAGGAGACAAATAACCAAACCACATACCATACAATAAGCATTCAAATACCTGGGGTAATGAGAAGCATATGCCCAACAGGACCTTTTTCGTCCTTTAATTGAGAAAGATGTTTTGACACGTATCGAACTAAAGTTCATGACTGAATATGAAAACTATGAACGGTCAAGTCATACGTCGAGTGTTCAAAGTTCTTGGAATAAAGAGGCATATGCCCAATTATCCATGCTTCACTACTTAGGGCTCGCGACGTTCAATTGTATCGAGATTAAGTGTTTTAGAAAGGAGACAAACATTCAAACGATCAAGTTACACATTTGTATTTTAATATTCAGAGAAATCAAAGGCATACGTTCAACAAGACCTTTTTCATCCCAATTTACTATGAAAATGAATTTTTGATTTAAAATGAATCAACTGACAATTAAATCAAATTATCACATCGTCAACCAGAAGCAAGTTATTATCTTCGAAAGCCAACTTAATTAATTGATCAATTCATGGTCAAAAATTAAATAATTAATTAAGCTATAGATTTATTTCTTGAATCAAAAGTAATCAATTAAAACAGAAATAGCAAGGTGAAGAAAAATGAATTATCGGGTGTAGCATAGCAAAAATGTCTAAAACCAAAAGGTAAGCCCAATTTATGTTCAAACATCAAAAGATAAGATTGCCGTTTGATTGTGATCGTAAGGCATAGATTAAGGGAGAGCATGGTAAGACCTATGGAATGTGGGTACATGATTAATTCTTAAAATTAAAACATCTAGCCATTTATCATTATCATATGACATGTGGTATTTTTATATTAAAAAGTAAAATAAAGGAATAGAGAGGAGAAGTAATTAAGATGCAGGAAAGAAAATGTTGCAGCGTCAAACATGAACAAAAAGATCCAAACGCGATTTTCACAATAAGTTCATTTTTTCGAAACGCGATTTTTCACCTCTTCTTCTTCTCAAGAACGTGATTCTCCTATTCTACGATTTGATTATAGTTCGAATTTAACACAAATTTGTATTTGATTAAAACAAACAGCAAGCATACACCATTATAACGATGAATTAGATGAGCATTTGCCTGAATGATGCGACGAGGAGAATAAAACCCAGCTTTCGATCGTGCTCACAAGATATTCGATGAAATGTCTCCGCTGGTTCTTTCTTCATTTTGCTTCCGTTTCAGTTCAATTATCACTGCAAATTTGTTATTGTGTTGATTTTATGCAGAGGCTTCAATTGTGGCCTGTGAATTGGTATTGAACCGTTTCCATTATTAGCCTTTCGCGCTTTTCCCACCATATGCTCTATGAAATGTCCAAACCGGTTTCTTGATTCTTTCCTTGCTTCACTTTTCTTTTTCCTTGCTACTGAAGTTTCTGTTGTTGTTATTGAATTGTTGCTTTTCGTTGTGACGGACAAAGTGGTGACATGGTGATGATTGAAAATGATGAAGAAGTTTTGGATGTGATGATTCAAGACGAAGATTGATAGAGGTTTTTGAAGATTTTTTGGTGATGAGTTATGGAATATGTTGGAGTTTATGGAAGTTGGTGAAATTTTAAGATCTCTTCAAAGTGAAGAAACTTGAAGTTTGAAGAAACTTGAAGATGATGATGAAGTTGGGAATTGAAAGCTTAAAGAATTTTTGAAGATGAAGATGAATATGGAAGTTTGAAGAATTGGTGAAGATGAAAATGAATATGGAAGTTTGAAGAAAAAAGGAAGCTTGCATGTGAAGAAAATATGAAGTAAATTGTGTCTTTTTGTGGTGATTTTTTTGTAGAAGTGAATGAAATCTCCCTGAATCAGGCCGGCCCAATAAATATTGAGATATGAGGCGGATCTTAAAATGAGGCCTTTTAAGTTAAAAGTAATTTTTAGTTAAAATTTTATTTTATGAGCTTTTTGAGATGCAAAATCATTTATTAAATTATAATAATCGATTTCATTTAGTATTTCATTTTCAATTGATAATAAAGTCAATCCATTTAATCTTTGTTGAGACATTGTTGATCTTAAATAAGATTTTATTAATTTTAATTTTGAAAAACTTAAAATTAAGCAATATATGCATTTGGAAAAGAATCAAGTCGCTTTATATAATTAAGTATGTCAATCGGTGTATCATTTTCTACTTTTATTATTTCTTTTAAAGTTTGTAGTTCCATAAATAAATCTAATCCATCAATATCAGTTTTATCGTTATGTTTTAATGATCGTTCAAGGTTAAAATAATTCTCTTTTAAATTTTCAACTTCAATGGATTTTAACATTTCAATACTAAATAAAAAACCAAAAATATTACTATATATTTTGAATTGTTCGAATCTACTTTGAAATAAAGTGATTGCTTTATCTATTATATATAAGAAGTAGTCAATTTTAAATGATTCTTCAGGAGATTTTACAACTTCATTGTTAATAGCCTCATCAAATTGTTTCTTTCTACGAATAATATGTTTTTCATGAAATTTTGGTTCTATATTCATTTCAAAAGCGATTTCCTTTGCCGAAATCAGAGCATTTTCAAATCCATTTTTCCTATATTTTTCAAAAAATATAATAAGTCCTTTTAATTTTTTTTATAGCAACATCAATATGCATATCTTTTGATTGCATATTTTTACTAATAGAGTTTACTGCAAATAATATATCATACCAAATAATCATGCCTAATAAAAATTCAAAATTTTCGAGCTCATAAGTTGCTAAACATTCGACTTCACTTTTAATTTTAGGTTCATCGGTAATGTCACATAATTTCAATAAAGCATCTCTTATTTGTAAAGTTTGAAATCTCAAAGCTTTCACACTTTCAATACGACTTTTCCAACGTGTTTGTGACAATGATTTAAGTGTTAGGCTAGGAATGTAATCTTGTAAAAATTTTCATCTTTTAGTAGACGAAGAAAATATTAAATATATATACATTGCAACACTCCAAAAAAAATGTAGCTTTAGGACAACAATTAGCCATGTCACAAAGTAATAAATTCGAACTATGACAATCACATGGAGTATAAAATGATCTAGGATTAATGTCTAAAAATCCTTTTTGCACTCCTTGATGTTTTCCTTTCATATTAGATCCATTATCATAACCTTGTCCTATTAGGTTATTAATATCAAGTCCAATAATATTTATCTTATTTATAATTGCATCAAAAAGACCTTTTCCAGTTTTATCATTTACTATTAAAAATTCTAAAAAATGTTCAAAAATTTATATTGGAGTAGAAGAAATATCAACACATCGTAAGACAATAGTCATTTGTTCTTGGTGACTTATATCAGGAGTGCAGTCAAGTATAATTGAAAATACTTTGCATTTTTAATTTTTTGAATAATTTTTGTTTTAATTTCATTTGATATCAAACTTATTAATTTATTTTGTATCTTATGCCCAAGGTAATGGTTATGAATTTCTTTATCTTTAATTCGACGAACGTGCTCTTGCATTATAGGATCAAATTCAACAATCATTTCAATAAAATTTAAGAAATTTCCATTATGTTTTTAATAAATCTTTTCATTTGTTCCTCGAAAGGCTAAGTTATTTTTTCCAAGAGTTTTAATAACTGCAATTATTCTAAATAAAACATTTCCCAATGTTCTCTATCTCTATTTATTTGTTCTTGAACATGTATGTCAATTGTTTTATTTTTAACAATGTTGTTTCTAGATCAACCCATGAACTCATATTAACAATATGCTCATTACTCATCTCATGAGTCCTCAACTTAGAACCCATATTTTCCCAACCCTTAATACCACAACTTGCTAATTTGCTTGTACTAGAAAGAGTATTAAATAATTTACAACAAAAACAAAATACTTTATCCAAATCTTGAGAATATATTAGCCATATTTTTTTACTTTTTTCTCCGTTTGATAATTTTTTAATATAAAATGAGGAGGAAAAGTGTCTTGAGGATTCATCCTTAGGAAAATCTATATCCATAACTTTAAGAGGGCCTTTTTCTACTAATAAATCTATGATATTGGTACTAATATTTGTCCAGTGACTTGGATCACGTATATTTTTAGCGGTGTCTACACTATCAAGTTCTTCTATTAATAAATCACTATTTATATTTTCATCATTGTCTAAGTTCTTAACTTCATCTACATTGTTAAGTTCTTCTTCAAGTTTACTTTTTTTTTTCTTCTTCTTTTGATAAATTTATCTAAAACTCCCTTTTGTGATTCAACTAAGGATTCAATTCTTTTTTTCCTTCAATTTTGAACTTCCTGATTTAAATTTTCTAGTTGACATTCTTTTATTCTAAAGTAAGATAATAAATATTTTACAGTACACACTAATATAAAATAAATAAAATTAATTAATGATATAACATATTACAATATACATATAGGTAAAAAAAAAAATTTTTGAGGCCCTAGGCAAAGGCCTCACTTGCCTAGCCTAAGGGCCGGCCTTGCCCCAAATGATGAGTGGATGGTTTTATACTTGAATTTTTGGAGCCAAAAGTTAGTTAGAGATAATTTTTAATTTGCTAGAAGTTGTTAGGATTTAATGAATGATAGCCATTAAGATTGTGATACTCGTGAGTGTTAAGAAGGATGGAGATTAAATCTAGAGTTAGTTGAGATTTGTGTGGTAAATAGAGTTAGGGTGAAGGAACTTGATTTTATGTTTTCTTTTGTTTTATTTTTTTGCTTTCACACACTAGTTCTTAGGGGAATGGAGTTCTAGTAATCTAGAGCTCGTGCCGAGAGCTATGGACAATGGACAAATATTATTTTCACTTAGGAATCGAAATTGGTATTCTCTAGATTGCGTCTTTAGACGAAACTCCTTTACCACTAGAGCCCAAAATGCATGGTTGTTTCCTTTGATTTTGTTGAGATGTGAAATTTGTTTTATTTCTTGTAAATAATAATATATTATCACTACTATAACTTGTATTTCATTATTAAATAACAAGATAGATTCATTAATTATTTCAATATTGTTATTATTATTCTATTAATTAATGCCTTAGGTTACAAGAGAAACAAATATTTCTAAAGTCAAAAGTCAAAAATAAGAGTTAAACTAGGCATTACCTTCAAAATGTAAAGGCAACCACCTTGAGTCATAAATCCAAATTAACTTCAAAATGAGGACCTTTATTTTAATAAAAAACAAACTTGAATGAATTGAACTAAAACCTTTGAATCATGAACCAAATTATGTCAAATGAATGATGAATGAAATGCAATCTATATAAGGAACTAAACCATGCATGATGTATGAAGTCAAAAAGACCTTTAATGATGATTAAATGAATTTAACAAAAGCCAGATAATTAGGAGAAGGGTATGGTAAATTTGGAGTATGACAATGGGGTTGTTGTACCCCAATTTTTTCTCCTAAGATTCATTCATACTTCATACCATTGCATGGTGTCGCACCCCAAAATTTACCCTCCTTATCATGTTTTTTCTTGGAACATATTCATGCTTAATTCCTTCTTTCAACCAGAATTAACTCAAACTTTGGTTCAAAATACATTCGAATATTGCACGACGGAAAAATCAAGTTCATTCGAAACTTTATGATGTTGAAAGAACTTAGTTTGTGTTAATCTAAATTTACCAAATGCAAAAAGTGGTTCAAGAGATTTGAGGCGAATAATTTGCTCGGGATGTAGAGTTTGGTGGACTCAAGAAGGAATAACACAAGATAGAATTGTCGGATTTTTAACATCTTGTTAGCCGCTCAAACGCTCATGAGATAAGTTCAATTCAAGTCTTGAAGTTATTGAATTTATTCGGCACGAAGTGATTTCTTGATAATTCAAGTTTCTTTCTTAAGAGAAAACTCTAATGATTCATAGGACTTTACAAGTTTCTCATGATTCACATTTAAGGCATTCCTCAAAGCGCTCGGAAGAGTATCCAAAGAATTTTAAATTACAACTTCTTCACACAAAGAGAAAAGAAGGAAAAGTTTCAACATTACAAAAGAATTTTAGCTTTCATTCATTTATGTCACGGAGATTACAATTTTGTTACAAAAGAATTCTAAGTCCTACAATTCTAAGTCCTACGGATCCTACAGTTTGTTAGGAAACGTTTAAATCTTCACGCCTCCGGTCTTTGTTGCTGCATTGCTTTACTTTCTCCGTGTCACCGCTCCACCATTCACCGTCACATGAAACAAAGAAACAAGCACGGGTTAGAATTTGCAAAAAACATAATTGAATTACAAAAAGCAAGAAATTATCAAAGAGTTTTTTCTATTTTTCAAAGATCATCATTAGGCGTTGGCGGGAATCAGGTTTTATGTTAGGCCTCAGAATCTTGTAAAAAGATTAATCATCGGCGGAAATCGGGCTTGTTTGCAAATCGCGAAACAAATCGGTTCACAAACAAGCACAACGGGCTGCAAGCATACAAGAAGCGACAAGTCTAAAATTCCGGGCAGCGAGCATACAAGGCAACATATATCAAGGCAACAACAAGTATTATAACAATTCACAATCTAAATTCCCAACAGGCAACAGTTCATTAATCCAACAGGGCAGCAATGTAAATAATTCCAACAGTTATAATCCAGCAGCCTAGTTATTCCCACCAGTAAGCAGAGCAGATCAGTGAAAACAGAAACAACATTTTTACCCCACAATGTGATTTATTTTACTCTACCAGTAGCCAGCAGGGAAACATAAGAAAGCCAAGGGACAGATATAACACAGTAAAGAAACTTATGCTGAAAGAGGAAAAGTAGACTCCATTGCAAGCAATATAATGCACAGTTCAGATTTTCAAAGGGAGACAGATTAATTTGCACAGAACTGATATAAGGTTAATCCTAAGCAAAAGTTCTTGTTCAGATTTTCATCAACTAAAGGGGCAAAGATCAGGAAAAAGAAGATTGGATATAGGGGGTAAACCATAAGGTAAACCAACCCAGAAAGTAAAAGGGAGTTTCAAGCATAAAATCTGTCAAAACCAGCAGAGAGAGTTCACAGGTTCAAAAAACACAGAACATTAACCCAAAAACAAGAGTGTATCCGTTCTTACTATTCAACCAACATCAGACAAAAAGAAGAAAATCAAGTGCAATATCTGTTCTATACACAGTTTCAAAACCGAACTCATAACAATCAAAAAACGCAGACAACCAAATGTAAACATAACACAACAAGCATCATCATCACTTTCCAAACCAACACCTTCAGACAGTTTTTTCAGAAAACGTATATTCTGAAACTTTGAGAAAGAAGAAGAGAAGGAGCAGAACGATCTCACCCAGGTATATATCTGAAATCAGCTTCCTCACGCCGACGCGTCTCCAAGGTTCAATCTGGCCGGAATCGCAAGCGGAGTGTGTAGGATTTCAAAACCCCATTCTGTTCGCCAACAACCTGTAACATAAATAATCAGATCGAAATCAAACACAACAACTATCGAAAATCAAATCAACATCAGAAATCATCAACATGCAAACCGATCGCGATCAGCCATGGCGAAGAGAGACGAAATCGCGGCGGAGGAAGAGAGACGAAATCGCGGCCGGTGAGCGAGTGAGAGAGAGAGCGGCGGGTGAGTGAGAGGGAGAAGACGATGAGATCGCAACGGCGAAGTGAGAACGGCAACGATCAGAACAGTGAGAAAATTTTCTCTGGGTTTGTCCATTTGAGAAACAGCTTTTCAATTTCTTTTTTTTCCTTTTCTTAAATTAAAAAAAAAACAACGATAATAATATATAAAACAAATAAATATTATTTTATTTTCCTATTAAATCTGGTGGTGATAAGTGTCACCACCTTGTTTTTTAGATGATAAAATAAAAATCTGTTTTATTATTATTTTTGTTATTGTTAAATAATTTTACTAAAAAATGTAAGTATTGAACAATATATATGTGGGGTGATATTGCCTTTATTTTGGAACCGTCGAAGCGCGTTGGAATGGAAGTATTGCGCCCGATTCGCTAGCACTTAGAGGTGTTTCAGACCAACCAAAGATCAGATGGTATTCTTTCATACTTCGCGGAATCATGGCATCACAGGCTATTTCTGAACTTTCTATTTCAATTAATTTATTTCGTAAATAATATTCTTGTTGCGATGTAATAAATAATTGTTGGATCCGATAGTTTTTGTTTGATGACTTATCGATTAAACTATTAGCCGATTTTTCATCAAACAGAAAAGATCGTCTCTAATAATTATTTAAATTTCCGATTGTATTGTTTGGTATTTTGTCTGTTTACTTATTCATTCAGCAATTATTCACCATTGTACACTGTGCACACAACGGAAATTAAAATCAATTCGATTTCATCCTGATTGGCTCATACGCCGATTTCTTAAAGGGTCTCATGGTTGGGGATGGGCATGGCCATCCTCACGAGATTGGTTAAAGCCCTTGTTGCTTTAACCGATCATAACCCAAAAACAACATTGGTCTATATACCAATCACCATGCACCAGGGTCTCATGGTTGGGGATAGGAGCACCTATCCTCACGAGGTTAATTGAGTCCATATACTTGATTAACCATAACCCGCTTCCATTTCATCTCAGCACGCGTATCAGATTACTTTCGCAATTAACATTTCAAACTTCGATCCAACGTTGAGTGCATTTTCGAAACCTTTTTCATAATAAAGTACAAGTTTTTTAGTCGTTAGACGATAGCCTAGTTGCTAAAAAACTTGTAACCAAACAAACTTTAGTCTTTAAGTCGTTGGACGCTAGACCTGTGGCTTAAAGACTCCTAAATAACGTGAACTCGTTTCACTTTACTTTTTCTCAAGAAAACTTTTTGGGTGATAGACGACTTGGGCGAACTTTCGTTCCTCGGGTTTCTAGTATTTGAATCGTGAGACGCTAGCCTCATTGTTCGGTACTTTTTCATCCACATAAAAAACAATTCAACTCACTCAAAACCCTTTTCTCGCTCATACGCGATCATTAAACTCTTTTCCGATAAAGAGTGTGCAATAGTCGTTTCAAATGCGAGCGAGGACTTAAGCTTTTCAAACAAACAAAACAAGTCCTAGCTCAAAGCATTTGAAACGTCTAAACGCACGATTTTTCAGATAAAATCAATACAACCAATTAAAGCCTTTTTAAGAGGAACTACAGAGTTTTGACTTTCCCATTGCACGAGGGAATATGTAGGCACACGGTTCTGAAACCGTGTCAAACTCAAAATAATAAGAAACAAATTCTGTTTTCTTTTAGCATTCATAACTTAGTAAACACACACACAAACGCGTAGAATTAAATGGGTCCCATCGAGTACGATGGATGTAAGGGGTGCTAATACCTTCCCCTTACATAACCGACTCCCGATCCCACTTTTTTGGTCACGTAGACCGCCTTATCCGCATGTTTGGGGTTTTATCTATATTTTCCCGTTCTTTTTAGAACGAATAAAATTAGGTGGCGATTTCACTAGTTTTCGAGAATTAAAAGATTTTTGAAAATCGAGTTGCTTCAGTTGGCGACTTCACTGGGGATATTTTTAAAGCGAGTTAACCCTAATTTAATTCTTCGCTTGTGTGTTTGTTTATTGCTTTGATGTTTACTATTCATTGCCTATTATTTCTTTATACTATCCTATGATGTATTTTGATATCGGGGTGTTTATTGATTATGATTCATAGATAAGCCCAATACCCAGGCTTCTAGGAAACATAAGCTTAGAGTGGTTGAGTAGCTTAGGTCCATTGGACATCCGTGTCTTTTGGATCGACGTGAAGACCACAACTTAGAGTTGGTCTTTTTAAGGGAGTTATTGCATCGTACGATAGTGCGGGATGATAATTCTTGGACAAAGGGCCTATAACTCTAAGTATTAGGATGTCCAAAACAAACCGACCGCTCAAAAGATTTTTGAGTATCCCTTTAAGAGCCGCTTCTTGGAGTATACTTTTGGAAGTATTATCCCCACATAGTCCGATCGTGTGGTGATAATATTTCTAAAAGGGGATCTGAGACCCCAAGAAGCATTTAGCAAAAAAACATTAGAACCAACCTTGTTTGGGGAATTGTGGGTAGACGTCGAAACCATGTCCGACCGTCCTTTTAAACCCTTGTGCTATTTGGCTTTACATGTGATTTTGCGCATAATATGTATCGCATCACATCGCATTCTTACATGCACTACCATCATATGGCATTCTTACATGCATTACCATCAGTGCATTCTTACATGCATTATCATCATTGCATTCTTACATGCATCACCATCATTGCATTCTTACATGCATCACCGTTATGTTGCATTCTTACATGCGTTACCATCACATTACATTACATTCTTTAATGCATGCATTTCATCTTCATTAGAAGCTCATTTCATTTCTTCTGTCCAGAAATATCAAACTGTCTACTCGACGCGCGTTCAGAACTTGAAGGATGTCTCAGAGGACTATAGACGAGCTTCAGCGTGGTCAGGAACTTTTGAAGGCAGAAGTTAAGCACTTGAAGAGTCAGATGAGTCTGGTCATGGATCTCTTGCAAGTTGTGTTGAAGAGAGAATGCAACACCGCACCAATCTCCGCAAGTTTGGTTGCTGCTCTATCATCTGATGTCTCCATGAGTCAAGGACATCCGCATGTGGCGAACTCTCCAGTTCGAAATTCTCCTACTGAGTATCATCCTCGGCCTTCGCCTTTGAAGATTCCTCGACAACAGCAATTGCTTGCTCCCCGGTCGAAGAAGAGGGAACCAAATCAGCGTGTTAATCCGCATTATCACCGATATGCTCAACAGGATATTCAACCAATCCCGATATCATATTCTCGACTTTTGCCTTACTTGATTCAGAATGGCATTGTGATACCAAGGGAGTTGAAGCCAGTGCCAGGGGTTGCTAAAGCTTGGTTTGATGAGAAAGCTAGATGTGCTTTTCATGCTAACTCTGTGGGACACGAAACTGAGAATTGTTCGGCCTTCAAATGCACAGTTCAAGAGTTAATTGATGATAAGATTCTGTTTTTCAAACATAATGGATCGAGCTTAGACATTTTGCTTGCAAGGTCTAATCATAGCAATTTTGAGGAACTTCCAAAACTCATTGGGACAATTGCTTGCCAAGAGGAAGTTGAGACTTTGAAGAGTAGTGATGAAGTAGACCAAATGATCACTTCAGAAAAGGTGGTAACCTTCAGCAAAGATATCTCAAGTTCTAGCAAAGGGAAGTCGGTTGCAACACCAACTCATTATCCTCCATTGCCCTCTTTCAAGTCTTTGCATCAACAACTTTTGACTGATCTTCCTCAACTTCAGAGTCAGAACTCTCAAAATCAAATTTTGCCTCGGAATAATTTGGAAAGAAGGAATGCTCCTCTTGATCCAATTCCAGTCACCTACAGTCAACTTCTGCCATATCTGATTCAAAGTTCATTGGTGGTTCCCAAGTTTCTTAACCCACCAAATTTATTCCCGCTTGGTTATGATCATAACGCGCGATGCGGATACCATGATGGAACAGTAGGACACTCGACAGAGGACT
Source organism: Vicia sativa (assembly GCA_021764765.1). Taxonomy (NCBI): domain Eukaryota; kingdom Viridiplantae; phylum Streptophyta; class Magnoliopsida; order Fabales; family Fabaceae; genus Vicia; species Vicia sativa. Next base: position 67,391,901 of record CM038792.1, read on the forward strand.
GCAACGCCTACAAAGCCAAAGTTCAACAGTTGATTGACCAGAAGTTCTTGACTCTTCAAGGAGGGAATCTATTTGTGAATGACAACCCCGTATTCAAGTGAACGTCAAGCCTACTAATTTCACCGGAATCAACAAGTCAAGACGGAGTCCAAGTCTCCTCAACAATGACAGTCTTTTATTTCTTTACTGCATTTTCATGTGTATCTTGTTTAATTGTTTAAACTTTGTTTGCATGTAGAAACTTGTTTGTTTTTATCTTAATGCAATGAATATGTTTGTCTTGAAGTAATCCATTCGTTGTCACTCAATCCATTCGTTATCACTCTTTAATTGATTTGCGAGCATTTTGATACCAACGTTACCAATCCTTTCGCCTAGGCAAAGATTGGAGGGAGAATGACGATAATTGAAAAAAATGCTAGATCTCTGAATGTATGCTTTTGAGTAGAACCTGGCTTATGATGTACAGGCCTTGTTTCAAATCCCTAAACACCGGAGTTATAAGGGAGATAAACCATCGTTAACCCCTCGAGCCTTGAAGTAGGAGTTTCTTTTCTTTCGGAAAAACCTTCATTTTAACTGGGCGGGTAGTGTTCAGTTAATCTGATCGAGCGTTTAAAACTCATCAAGAGAGTAAGCATCAAAGGATACAACAATGGCTATCTTTCAAAAGGTTGAGAAAAGTCAAAACCACGGTAGTCGACCTTCATCTATCAACACTATGCATCAGAAGAGAATGATACCATGGGGGGTATCTCTCGCACATCAGAAGGTCAACCGATGACGACACCATAACGATTATCCTTCATCTACCCAAGGACTCAGACAGTCACCATCACTTCTAACAAATCAATGATTGTGTATAGATCCACGACTTGTTCAGAAAAATAGAAAAGACAAAAAGCCCGCTAAGTCGGAACTTAGTAATAAGTCGCTTAGGTAAAAGTCAGGCAAGATTTGGGAAAGCAAAAAAAAGATCCCGAAAGGCATTTTCGAAGAAAATTTTTCAACAAAGAACAAGTTGTGTGGTCGAATACCAAAGGCAAAATATGAGTGACTGTCGTGTCCAAGAAACCTCGTATCGGTTCCTCAACCACCATAACTCCTCTCGAGAGATGAGTGCTCGTATCAAGATAGTTGAGCTTAGGACTAAAGAACATCATGGAGAATGGGCGGGCACCAAATATTTTGAGCCTAAAAATCCTTTTTCTAAAAAACCCGTGAACCAGACCACGTTACAACCCTCAAAAGTCCTAATTGAAGCATGGGTTAATTCAAAAACATATAACGAAGAGATCGCGTTTACCTGACTCCTACAGTGTGTGTTAACTATCTGTGTTGGTATCATATGCTCGTCTTATCTTTCAAAAAAGAAGTTTTCAACGTTGCACTCTAAAAGTGTTTCACTCACAAAAAATCATAATGTTTTTCAAAACTTCAAGACGCATAAATGTTGCATTATAATTGTCACAACAGACATTCTTCTACATGTAAAACAATTGTTGACATTGAAGAAGTTCTCATAATGAACATCAGTGAAGAGTTTAACTTTGTCCAAAGAAGAAGAAACTCGATTATTCTATTGAGTTAGCGGTTATTGGTATCAAGGGGCAGGACGTCTAAGGACTCCTTTGAGCATATCACAAGTGGTCTTCTCAAGATTCTGTTAATTTGGGGGGCAATCAAATCGAAGTTCAGCTCCTCGAATTTCTGCCAATCCGGGGGCAAATCCTTAAAAAGCAATCAACAGTTGATTTAGTCTTTCCCAAAAAGAGCAGTTAGCCTGGGACAACTGTCATTCCATGTTTCAGTCAACTTGAAGCAATCACCTCGAGACATGGGAGTCTCTCTAAGGCTGTTTACATTGGGACAGTTCAAACTAATCGTTCGGTTCCAATCAATCTGAGATAATTACTTCGACATGTGGAAGCCTTCAAAAGCTCTTATTCCATCAGGTTAGTTGCTCACTTGTTGTTGATCTGAAGCAGTTACTTCATAATGGTGAAGCTCTCTTAATTGGAGCAAGTGTTCGTTCAAGAATCAATCAGCCTGAAGTAATTACTTCGAGACGTAGAAGTCTTTCTAAAGCTTGTCCTGGAGCAGGTGTTCCCCATGTTTGCATAGTTCTTTATTCAGATGCAGTCAATCTGAGGAAATTACTCAAGATGGAGAAGTCCCTTCAAGATGCATTCTAAAGCAGGCTTGCTGAAAAGATTCATCTGAAGCAACTACTTCGAGACATTGGAGTCTCTCCAATATTCATCTTGGGGCAGGACGTCCATCTACGCAAAGTCTGCCACTCTAAGATTTGATAAATCTAAGGAGGTTATTTTGAGATGCGAAAATACCTCCAAGACTCCTATCGAGGCATGATATTCCCATATCAGAATATCCGGGTCCTTTGAAATACTGACAATCAGTAGAGTTTTGCTTCAGAATACAGGATGTCGGGGCACTCCTTTGTAGGAAATATTTCCAGAAGGTCTAACAGACCAGGGCAGGTTAAGATTCTGAAGTGCAAAATCTAATGCAGCTTCATTCCCACGCATGGGGCACGCCTCTAATCATCATTATCTGGTCAATTCAGAAGTTTGCTAGAATTAGCATTGCAGCCCTTCCAGCGGCAATTCAACATTTGGAGCTAGGTCAATCATCTTGTTGTGCCATGTTCTTTTATCCTCCGGACTAACGGTGTCAAGGATTCAGTTTGATAAGCCAGTGCATTAACCAGTATATTCATGCATTCATTCATTCATGCATTCATATCATATACTACATAGCACATTCATTCATAAAACCTCAGCCAGGACTCGGGTTATTCCAAGATCGGTTAGTGATTTTTCTCAGCAGAATCATAATTTGAAGACTATTTTAAATGACAAATTTAGTTCTTCCGATCACAAGTTTGAGGGCTCGACCATAATCGGTCTACAACGATGATGATTCTCAAATCGAATCTGTTCCAGAGTGATTGGGTTTCCCCAAGCGAACTCTCGTATCAATGGACCTTCTTTATAGAGCTTCTTTTAAAGTACCCATTACAAGCAGAAGACTTTTCTCAGATGACAATCTAGCTTTTCTCCCCAGTGCCAGGAGAATGCTTGGGTGAAAGACAATCGACAGTAGTGTCAACTCCCCAATGAAGTCTCTTCCCCAGAGAATCGATCGATCATCCCCAGTGAACTCTTATGACAAAAAGATCGTTCAATTGGATTCCCCAGTGATATCTTCCTTCTCTCAACAGTATCAGGAAATCATACACCATTTGCATTAGAAAAAAAATCATCATATCATGCATATCATACTCATGCACTAGCTTCGGCTATCTGTTTTGCAGGTTTTTCAACCGAAACTGTAAATATCCTCGTAAGGATCAAATTGAAGGATTAATTCCCAGGCGACAAATTATCCTCTTTGCTACAGTACCAACACAAGTGATATACTTGTATGGATCTCAACAACTGATGGTTTCTCCAATCGAGATGTCTTCCCCAGCGAAACAGTTCTCTCTTTCAGATGGACTCTAATGTCAGCAAAATTATTCAACCGAGAATCCCCAGTGAATTTTCCACTTTGGTTTTCTTACGAAGTTTCCCCTGCGAAGCTTATTTCTCTCCCCAAGTGAATCTCCTTCATAAAGGATTACTACAACATTATTCTTGGTATTTTCAAAGATTTCTTTCAGACAAGAATCTTCTCAGCAAATACTATTGGCAGTGGCTTCCACAATATACTCCTCTGAGTTGTTCTCAGAAAATTACATCAAACTTCTGGTGCGTTTATTTCCCCAGTAAGTCATCAACTACTCAACAAATAAATATCCACCCGGCGGGATGTTTATTCAAATCTCAAGATTTTTCTCCAACTCAGACGTTGATCTACATATCTACTTGCTGCAACGCATTGTCCATACAATGTCAACAAATTGAAGCTCGTTACCTTAGAAGTTTTTCAGTCACAGGCGCTGAATCTGATTCTTCTATCAACGGTAAAGCTATCTGCATACAAATTGAAGATCTTGTCAACTCAGAAGTTGTTCAACATGTCCGTACATGTTCAGTAAGATCTCTCATCAGCAGAACCGTCGGAAACAAGATTTACCGGCTTCATAAACATCTATATCACGCCGGTCGGCTGGATATTGTTTTGTTTATCCCCAGAGAATTGTGCTCTCGGGTGCGCTACTGATTTTGTTCTGCGGGTAACTCAGAAGTTACACGGTCAAAGACATTCAGCATGCCATGGCTCTTCGCATTCTCGTGCACCAACAATTCCGATATTGTTCTAGCCATATATTCAGAGAACTCTTTGTTAAGTTCTCAATCTTGTCAATCAGAGAACTCTTTGTTAAGTTCTCAATCGTGTCAATTTTTCAAATTTGTCTAAGGTCTCCAGGTATTCCTTAGTCTTCAGAGAACTCTTTGTTAAGTTCTCAATCATGTTATCAGAGAACTCTTTGTTAAGTTCTCAATCATGTCATTTCATTCTGTGTAAGGTTTCCAGGTATTCCTTAGTTATCAGAGAACTCTTTGTTAAGTTCTCAATCGTGTCATTTTTCAAATTTTTGTTTAAGGTTTCCAGGTATTCCTTAGTTATCAGAGAACTCTTTGTTAAGTTCTCAATCATGTCATTCAGAGAACTCTTTGTTAAGTTCTCAATCATGTCAAATTTTTCAATTCTGTTTAAGGTTTCCAGGTATTCCTTAGTTCAGAGAACTCTTTGTTAAGTTCTCAGTCATGTCATTTTTCAATTCTGTGTAAGGTTTCCAGGTATTCCTTAGTTATCAGGGAACTCTTTGTTAAGTTCTCAATCATGTCAATCAGGGAACTCTTTGTTAAGTTCTCAATCATGTCAATCAGGGAACTCTTTGTTAAGTTCTCAATCAACAATCAGGGAACTCTTTGTTAAGTTCTCAATCGTGTCATTTTTCAATTCTGTTTAAGGTCTCCAGGTAGTCCTTAGTTCAGGGAACTCTTTGTTAAGTTCTCAATCATGTCATTCAGGGAACTCTTTGTTAAGTTCTCAATCGTGTCATTTTTCAATTTTGTTTAAGGTCTCCAGGTAGTCCTTAGTTCAGGGAACTCTTTGTTAAGTTCTCATTCATGTTAAATTCTTAATATATTGTTTTTCTGTTCGCTTGAGAAGTCTGTTTCTCTTCTCTTAGCATTTTCGTTAAAATTGTTGTCAAAGTCATTTCGGTGACACGGTTGTCCCCAGTGTTGTTGAAATCTCCTAGCTGTTGTGTTAAAGCATTCCGTTAATGCTTAGCAAGTTTTCTCTTCAAGCATTTTTCTTGGCTCCGTAGTCAAGATATGTTATCTGTTTTCTTTTGTGGCATTGGTTTCTCGCGTAGGGCAAATTTTCGGGGTTCTCTAGTATTCAATCCTCTTCCACCTTGAACGTTTGAAAGTTGTCAATCTTTCTCACTTACCAGGTCTAAGATGATTGAATAGGGGCAACTGTCGCACCCCAAAATTTACCCTCCTTATCATGTTTTTTCTTGGAACATATTCATGCTTAATTCCTTCTTTCAACCAGAATTAACTCAAACTTTGGTTCAAAATACATTCGAATATTGCACGACGGAAAAATCAAGTTCATTCGAAACTTTATGATGTTGAAAGAACTTAGTTTGTGTTAATCTAAATTTACCAAATGCAAAAAGTGGTTCAAGAGATTTGAGGCGAATAATTTGCTCGGGATGTAGAGTTTGGTGGACTCAAGAAGGAATAACACAAGATAGAATTGTCGGATTTTTAACATCTTGTTAGCCGCTCAAACGCTCATGAGATAAGTTCAATTCAAGTCTTGAAGTTATTGAATTTATTCGGCACGAAGTGATTTCTTGATAATTCAAGTTTCTTTCTTAAGAGAAAACTCAAATGATTCATAGGACTTTACAAGTTTCTCATGATTCACATTTAAGGCATTCCTCAAAGCGCTCGGAAGAGTATCCAAAGAATTTTAAATTACAACTTCTTCACACAAAGAGAAAAGAAGGAAAAGTTTCAACATTACAAAAGAATTTTAGCTTTCATTCATTTATGTCACGGAGATTACAATTTTGTTACAAAAGAATTCTAAGTCCTACAATTCTAAGTCCTACGGATCCTACAGTTTGTTACGAAACGTTTAAATCTTCACGCCTCCGGTCTTTGTTGCTGCATTGCTTTACTTTCTCCGTGTCACCGCTCCACCATTCACCGTCACATGAAACAAAGAAACAAGCACGGGTTAGAATTTGCAAAAAACATAATTGAATTACAAAAAGCAAGAAATTATCAAAGAGTTTTTTCTATTTTTCAAAGATCATCATTAGGCGTTGGCGGGAATCAGGTTTTATGTTAGGCCTCAGAATCTTGTAAAAAGATTAATCATCGGCGGAAATCGGGCTTGTTTGCAAATCGCGAAACAAATCGGTTCACAAACAAGCACAACGGGCTGCAAGCATACAAGAAGCGACAAGTCTAAAATTCCGGGCAGCGAGCATACAAGGCAACATATATCAAGGCAACAACAAGTATTATAACAATTCACAATCTAAATTCCCAACAGGCAACAGTTCATTAATCCAACAGGGCAGCAATGTAAATAATTCCAACAGTTATAATCCAGCAGCCTAGTTATTCCCACCAGTAAGCAGAGCAGATCAGTGAAAACAGAAACAACATTTTTACCCCACAATGTGATTTATTTTACTCTACCAGTAGCCAGCAGGGAAACATAAGAAAGCCAAGGGACAGATATAACACAGTAAAGAAACTTATGCTGAAAGAGGAAAAGTAGACTCCATTGCAAGCAATATAATGCACAGTTCAGATTTTCAAAGGGAGACAGATTAATTTGCACAGAACTGATATAAGGTTAATCCTAAGCAAAAGTTCTTGTTCAGATTTTCATCAACTAAAGGGGCAAAGATCAGGAAAAAAGAAGATTGGATATAGGGGTAAACCATAAGGTAAACCAACCCAGAAAGTAAAAGGGAGTTTCAAGCATAAAATCTGTCAAAACCAGCAGAGAGAGTTCACAGGTTCAAAAAACACAGAACATTAACCCAAAAACAAGAGTGTATCCGTTCTTACTATTCAACCAACATCAGACAAAAAGAAGAAAATCAAGTGCAATATCTGTTCTATACACAGTTTCAAAACCGAACTCATAACAATCAAAAAACGCAGACAACCAAATGTAAACATAACACAACAAGCATCATCATCACTTTCCAAACCAACACCTTCAGACAGTTTTTTCAGAAAACGTATATTCTGAAACTTTGAGAAAGAAGAAGAGAAGGAGCAGAACGATCTCACCCAGGTATATATCTGAAATCAGCTTCCTCACGCCGACGCGTCTCCAAGGCTCAATCTGGCCGGAATCGCAAGCGGAGTGTGTAGGATTTCAAAACCCCATTCTGTTCGCCAACAACCTGTAACATAAACAATCAGATCGAAATCAAACACAACAACTATCGAAAATCAAATCAACATCAAATCATCAACATGCAAACCGATCGCGATCACCATGGCGAAGAGACGAAATCGGCGGAGGAAGAGAGCGAAATTGCGGCGGTGGCGAGTGAGAGAGAGCGGCGGGTGAGTGAGAGGAGAAGGCGATGAGATCGCGAAGTGAGCAGCAACGATCGAAACAGTGAGAAAATTTTCTCTGGGTTTGTCCATTTGAGAAACAGCTTTTCAATTTCTTTTTTTTCCTTTTCTTAAATTAAAAAAAAAACAACGATAATAATATATAAAACAAATAAATATTATTTTATTTTCCTATTAAATCTGGTGGTGATAAGTGTCACCACCTTGTTTTTTAGATGATAAAATAAAAATCTGTTTTATTATTATTTTTGTTATTGTTAAATAATTTTACTAAAAAATGTAAGTATTGAACAATATATATGTGGGGTGATATTGCCTTTATTTTGGAACCGTCGAAGCGCGTTGGAATGGAAGTATTGCGCCCGATTCGCTAGCACGTAGAGGTGTTTCAGACCAACCAAAGATCAGATGGTATTCTTTCATACTTCGCGGAATCATGGCATCACAGGCTATTTCTGAACTTTCTATTTCAATTAATTTATTTCGTAAATAATATTCTTGTTGCGATGTAATAAATAATTGTTGGATCCGATAGTTTTTGTTTGATGACTTATCGATTAAACTATTAGCCGATTTTTCATCAAACAGAAAAGATCGTCTCTAATAATTATTTAAATTTCCAATTGTATTGTTTGGTATTTTGTCTGTTTACTTATTCATTCAGCAATTATTCACCATTGTACACTGTGCACACAACGGAAATTAAAATCAATTCGATTTCATCCTGATTGGCTCATACGCCGATTTCTTAAAGGGTCTCATGGTTGGGGATGGGCATGGCCATCCTCACGAGATTGGTTAAAGCCCTTGTTGCTTTAACCGATCATAACCCAAAAACAACATTGGTCTATATACCAATCACCATGCACCAGGGTCTCATGGTTGGGGATAGGAGCACCTATCCTCACGAGGTTAATTGAGTCCATATACTTGATTAACCATAACCCGCTTCCATTTCATCTCAGCACTCGTATCAGATTACTTTCGCAATTAACATTTCAAACTTCGATCCAACGTCGAGTGCATTTTCGAAACCTTTTTCATAATAAAGTACAAGTTTTTTAGTCGTTAGACGATAGCCTAGTTGCTAAAAAACTTGTAACCAAACAAACTTTAGTCTTTAAGTCGTTGGACGCTAGACCTGTGGCTTAAAGACTCCTAAATAACGTGAACTCGTTTCACTTCACTTTTTCTCAAGAAAACTTTTTGGGTGATAGACGACTTGGGCGAACTTTCGTTCCTCGGGTTTCTAGTATTTGAATCGTGAGACGCTAGCCTCATTGTTCGGTACTTTTTCATCCACATAAAAAACAATTCAACTCACTCAAAACCCTTTTCTCGCTCATACGCGATCATTAAACTCTTTTCCGATAAAGAGTGTGCAATAGTCGTTTCAAATGCGAGCGAGGACTTAAGCTTTTCAAACAAACAAAACAAGTCCTAGCTCAAAGCATTTGAAACGTCTAAACGCACGATTTTTCAGATAAAATCAATACAACCAATTAAAGCCTTTTTAAGAGGAACTACAGAGTTTTGACTTTCCCATTGCACGAGGGAATATGTAGGCACACGGTTCTGAAACCGTGTCAAACTCAAAATAATAAGAAACAAATTCTGTTTTCTTTTAGCATTCATAACTTAGTAAACACACACACAAACGCGTAGAATTAAATGGGTCCCATCGAGTACGATGGATGTAAGGGGTGCTAATACCTTCCCCTTACATAACCGACTCCCGATCCCACTTTTTTGGTCACGTAGACCGCCTTATCCGCATGTTTGGGGTTTTATCTATATTTTCCCGTTCTTTTTAGAACGAATAAAATTAGGTGGCGATTTCACTAGTTTTCGAGAATTAAAAGATTTTTGAAAATCGAGTTGCTTCACATGTCACTAAGATCACAATTTTGAATCTACCTCGCTCTCTCCTATCTTTGGCATTACCCTTAGGAGATCACCAAACACCTTATATATGTGTTTATTTCTTGTGTGTGGTGATTGATACTTGTCTAACAATGATATGTGTACACTCTTCTTGCCAAATGTTGTAGATGAATGGTGCACAAGTTGCTTATTCAAGGAGTCAATAGGTTCGTGTGTTTATTTCCATGCCTTTTCTCCTTAATTCTCAAGATTTTGAAAGCATTATCTCTCATTGAAGACTTATCGTGTCCTCAACCATGGCTTCTCATCTTGAGTATATCCTTCATGTTTGAAAAAGATCATCAAATTCAAAGAATTATCCATTCTATGGCCATCTATCCTGAAATTAGGGTTTTGGACTTCTGAGGATCATATCTTGGTGTTTGTGTGAAGATTGTGGATGATTTCAAAGTCATTTGATTCTTAAGAGGACTTATAATATGAATATGCTTGGACCCAAGGAGTTTGATTGATGAAAATATTGTTTTAAGAGATCTATGATTGCCCACTCCCTAGTTTGATGCTTCATTTATCTTGTATGACTTAAAAGGATCATAACTTGGTAATCACTTGTCTCCTTGAGCCTATTCTTCTTTAAAAATGAACCTAAGGAAGTCTAATATAACTTAGTTCAATTGGTAAGAATAAAAAAGCTTGGAAATTTGCCTAAGAAGTCAAAAGATTACAAGTCCTTGATGAATTTCTCAATTTTTGATCAATCAACTTCAAAAGATCATATCTTAATCATCATTTGTCATCTTGAGGTCATTCTTTTTGGAAAACAATCTTGAAGATGTGAACTTTATCTGCATATAATCTTTGAAGATTTAAAGTGTTTGGAAGTTACTTGGAGAAGTCAAAAGATTATAGGTCACTTCACAAATTTTCATCAAATTCACAAGATAACAACTTTCTCAATTTTTGGAATTTTTGAGTGATTCTTTTTGCCAAATGTTCCTTGAGAGGTCTACTTCATGTCATCTTTGAAAATCAAGAGCAAATTTTGAGTGGAAGAGCAAGTTTGAAGAAGAAGCATTACAGGTCATTTTTAGAAAGTGGCATGCTTGACTAAGGCCTGACCAGAAAAATCAGTGATTTTTCAAGAATCCTAAATGCTCAATCTCTCAACTCAAGCATACATTTGATTTGATTTTTTTTTGCATTGTGTTCTACTCTTTGAATAATTCATTTGGCTCAAAGAAAATCAGAAAATGCACGAGGGAATTGGATTTGGCCTCTGCTCAAAGTTTGTGCGAAATTCTGGTTCGAGCTCACCATCAGTTTGTGCATTTACGTGTGTAACTTGTTTTTAAGCTAAGTTAAGCCTTGCTTTAATGACTAATTGTGATTAGGAACTTCCCAGGATTAATTAGCACATTAAAACACAAGGAATGATTGAGTTTTGATGCACATAAGGTCACACTTTCTTCATGAACACGGGTGTGCACGATTTCCACTCAAATGTCATCATTCACCCCTCATTTTGATTCCATTCGCCTCTCCTATAAATAAGGGACACATTCCACTTATTTTCTCAAGCTTTGATTTCCAGAAAACCCCTGCCAAACTCTCTCTCGAATTAGATTTTATGCAAATTCATTTTCACTCTCAAAGCCATTGTAGTATGAAATTAACCATTCATTCTTCTTCCTTGAACCTCAGTGAAGCTAACAGAACAAGAATCGTGCCTTGAAGCTTCTTAAATCGTGCTATCCAAGTCAAATTTCAGAGCTATGAAAGTGAACTTCGTTCAGGTAGGTATCTCCATCAAACCTTGTAAAATAAAACATCATTGCACTCTCCCCATCTCCCCGATCCTTGTGATCTTCACCATTTGCATTTTCATTGAGAATTGGCTCTGAATTTCTGAAAACAAGTGTTCACTATTTTTCTGCTTTTCTTCAAATTGTCCTTTATACATATGAAATAAAATTTTTGCGATGGTACCATTAAAATCTTCTTGAAGAGACGAATCCAATGGTACCGGTCTGAGGAATTTATTTCACAGATTTGGAAATACGAATTGGAGATGGCTGAAGGTAGAAGACGACCTACGTGTCTGTCTTCAACCAATGACGTGGTGCCATGTAATTTTTTCAAATCCGGATCGGTGTGCTTTCCTTACCATGCGCACGTTATAGGAGCCCTTGGATCTGATTACTTTTATTAGTCAGCATCGATCCAACGCATGACATTCTTTCTTGTTTTATTTTTTAAATTTGTAATCCGGTGTGAAAACCAAGGAGGTCCATATCAAGAACATCGCGCCATATCCATTGGATGCGATTACTAACGCGTTTTGACTATGATCAGATGGTCCACATTTTTTTTGCTTTTTATTTTATTTTCTGATTTTATATTGTTAATGTTTTAAACTTTAAAAAATCATATAAAATTCATTTCTGACTCAAAAATTATGAAAAAATTCACAAAAATATTTTGAAATATTATCTTTCTGAATTTTATTTTTTCATAATTTTATATTTAGATTTGATATTATTTATGATTTTTCTCTTTTATTTGATGTTTTTAATTGTTTTAAAATACTTTTTGACATTTTAAAATTCTGAAAAAATTATGGAAGGATCCAATGGTCGTTTGACAAATATTGGTGACCTCATTTTATTTTTATTTTTGATTTTACTATTTGTATCCATTTTTGGTTTATTTCACCTTTTATTTTATTTTCTAAAAATAATTTCCGACTTTAAAAAATTCTCAAAAAAATTTGTCAACACTTGTTGACCTTTGTTTGACTTTGGGTAATTTTCTTGGAATTTTATTTTGATGAAAAAAAATACTATTTATGTATTTCATCAATAAAGTCCAATAAAATAACCTAATTTCAATATCATTTTAATCCTTTTTATTTGACTTTTGTTTTCATTTTATTTTTTTGACTTTTGAATTTATTTTGGAGCCACAAATTTCCTCAACATCAATGGAATTAAGGTGTTGATAGGTCTCTTGAACAAATCCACCAAGAGAGTTGATTGATTTTGACGAAGTTAGATCGAACAAATTCATTTGATGCAAAATAAAATTGGAAATTATTTCTTCCTCTTCAGCTTATTTTTCTTTTGTCCCAATTCGGAGAAAGTGATCAATTGGTGGCATGAACTTTAATTTTCTAACATAAGCCCCAAAAGATGACTTGAGCTTTGATCTTGGTTCAACACCTGTGGCGTTTGTCGTGTGGTCGCGTTGATTTCTAATCAAGCTTCTGACATGTTTCCACTAACCTTGTCCATTTGAAATTCTCAACCATCTTTGATCAAGTGATGTGATAATTCTAAAACCGGTGATATACTTGACAAAAAAACAATTGAAACTTGTTGTGTGGTCGCATTGATTCTATCAAGCTTCTAGCAAGTCTTCATGCGTAAGTTTCAAGATGGTCACTTTGCTAACGACTAACAATTATCAATTCGATGATATACTTGACAAGTTTCAAGATGGTCATCTTGCTAACCTTTATTAATTGCTTTTATTTTTCGCTCTTTACTTTCCGCTTTTACTTTCATGTTCTTTATTTTTATGCACTTTATTTTTAGCATTTACATTTCATGCCATTTTTTTCTTTGCTCATTTGAGCATTTTATTTTCTATGTCATTTTTCCTTTGCTCACTTGAGCATTTTATTTTCTTGCCATTTTGAATTTGCTCACTTGAGCTTTGTTTTCCTTTTCCAAAATACCTAATAATTCAACTTAAACATTAAAAACTCTTAATTGGACTTGGTTGCTATCCTTGTGCTTGGATCTTGATCTTTGGACTTAGGATTAGGACCTCACCTGAGCTTGGAGATCTCAGTACCCTTGGTGTTATTATGTCTTATCTGGTTATTATCTTTGTATGCAGGTTATTCCGTCATACTCGATTAAAAGTGGATTTCCTCCAAATACAGCCGTTACTCTGCCCGTTTTTCTCAAGACAAGAGTTCACTTCAAAGCATTGATTTAGTAAGGTTATTGGTTGTTTCTGTGGTAATCCAAAGGATGAGATATGATATTGGCTCTTGATGTCAAATAGTATTCTTCTCACCCGGTTAGATCTTTATTTTCCCTTACCTTTTACTTTATGCACTTAGGTTAGCCTCTTCATCTCCTCCCCATTCTTTAATTTTCAAAACCTTCCATCTTTTTCAAAGGATTCTTGTTTTCAAAACTCGAACCGCTTTCGTAAAAAACTTGGACTTAGGTCCATGCATTTTCAAACTTCTTTTCTTAATAAACTTTCAATTCATTTAATAATACTTTGAATTTTTTTTCACAAGACTAAAAAACACCTAACCTCATTCAAACTTTTTGAGTCGTTTGTGGCTTTTCTAACTAACATTTTCTTAAAATCAACCAACACATAATTTTGGTCTTTTTTAGCCGAACTATTTGGTTTTGATTTCAACATTGCACATTGTTGGTATGTAGGCCTGGAACTCACTTAAAGTTCTATCAAACCAAAATTATAACAAATACTTCTTTTCTATCTCCACCATCCATTTTGTACATATACTCTCTTTTAACACACATATACAAATTTTCAAAAAGGTTCTTGCAGAGAACCGTAGATGCTTTGGGTGCTTAGCACATTCCCTTTCCATAACTAACCCCCGGTCCCAGATCTCTGATTTTGTTTTAGAATTTTATTCGCTCTTTTTCCCAGTCCTTTGGATAAAATAAAAGCGTAGTGACGACTCTTTTGTTATTCTTTGAGTTAAGCCAATTCAATGGCTTATACTCGTAGTTTTTCCCGCTACAGAAAAGTGACGACTCTACAGGGGATGTTTGACCTATTGTTGGACCATCTCTAAGTGGGTTGACCCTATTTTGTTTATTTGTATATATGTGCTATATTGTTTGTATATATTGTATGCTTGTTTGTCTGGATGTTTTTCTGGTTTTCAGAGGTGCTTGGTGATCTCCTTTTTGATTCCTATACCCAGACTCGGGCAAACTTAAGATAGGACAGGCGGTATAGTCATGTTAACTTTAAGGGATTAATCCCGAAGAAGGAGATATGAGATCCCCCACTTAGTGGAGACCTCCTTAACTGTGGTATTTTGTTTACCGAGCGATCGGGAAGACATGGCCGCTTTCGACCTGAGAGTCCCTGAAGCTGAGTAGCCGTAGAACCCTTAACCCATTTTGACCTTTTTAGGGGTAGTGGGGAGACTATTACAGAGTTATCCGGAAGTAGTTGCTATGCAATACTGCACTCAGACGAGTTTCACCTGAAGGTATTGCTTGATATTTAAGCTTTGAAAGAGTACTTTTGGGAATAACATTTAGCGCGAGACCATTATCAATAAGCACATTGGACAATGCATCATTCTTGCAATTCATAGAATGTGCAAAGCCATATTGTGATTCCTTCCTTCAGCGGAAAACTCTTCATCATTGAAATTCAAAATTTTGCAAGTTGTGATATTTCCAACCACACCATTAAAAGTTTCCAAAGGCACATCATAATCAACAAACGCCTGATCCAAAACCTTCATTAGAGACTCTCTATGGGCAAAAGAATTCATCAACAAAGCCAAGATTGAAATCTTCGATGAAGTCTGCAGTAATTGCTTAACGATCTTATAATCACTTATCTTGATAATTTTCAACATATCATTTACTTCTTTCTCTTAAGCTACCCCACTAGCCTTACCTTCAATCTTCTTGGGTACAACACTAGTTTCCACGACCTTCTTACCATTATCAGCCAACTTTGGAAATATAGGAGCAAACACACAACCACTTATGGTCATTCGAATAGCATCAACAATATTTCCTACTTGAGGCAACGGTTGAATCAGAATTTCAACAACTCCTTCTAGAATGGTGGCATTGTACTTGTCTGGAACAACCTTGTTGGAACTATATGAGACAGGTCTAGGTAAGCTAATAACCAAAGGAGTAACTGGAGGCTTGCTGTAATAGGTCACTTCCACAGGAGTGGGAATATCAAAATGTTGCACAATGACGTTTACATATGCTTCTTCACCAGACTCATCAGCAGAAACATATTCATTATCAGATTCATCAAATGATTCCTCAATCATATTGATGCTATTGTTGAAACCAACACTGCTCAATACAATCTAAATAATGCCTTCATCTAGCAGGTGTTGAATATCTCTTTTCACAACATCACAACCACGATGATTCGTGCTACATACTGAGCATTCACTATATTGGTGCACTTCTTGTCCTTCAAAGAAATTGAACTCAGCGTGCAAATTCACCAAATCATCATTAGTCTCATTTACATCATGAATTTGGATTTCTCTAAGAGGACCATAAACAACATTCACTTCAACTTCCGGCTCATCCTTCAATCTAATAACCTGGATGAGGTTCTTGTCCATCACATTTTAAAGATCACTCTTTATCTGATTACAACCACGAGTATCTTCACGGCACACACTACAACCAACGTGATCTTGGGAACAACAACCAACTTTACAGAGAGCAGCATGCATTTTCACAAGATCTACAATGATCAAATTCACATCATAAACCCTTATTTCTCCATTAATCATATTCAGAATATTTCCATGCTTGGACAATGGATTCTCTTGCACATTATGACCCATGTCTTTGAAAGACAACAAACCAGACCTGCCCATCTTTTGCACTTCTAATTTTAATGGGTAGCAATTCTCAATAATGTGCCCTGGAGCTCCTTGGTGGTATGCACGAGTCTGATCAGCCTTGTAATACCACGACAAAAGATTTGGAACAGTTGGAGGAGCCCTTGGTTGCACCAAGTGCCTCTGAATCAATACTGGATACAACTCTGCATAAGTCATCGGAATCAGATCGAACTGTTCTCTCTTTGGGCCTTTCCCTTGCTGGGATGCTTTGTTGTAAGGGATAGTAGTTGGAGTTGTAGCAACAACAAGGGTAACAACAATAACTTACTAGGGAACCTAGTTCTCCTCTCTTGCACAATAGAATTAACATCTTCATTCTTTTTGGAGAATCCAAAGGATGGCTTCTTAACCCCACACGACCCTTCTTTTTTCGACAATCGTCCCTCTCGGACAGCCTCTTCTAAACGGACTTCCATGCTTACCATTTCCGCAAAATCATTAGTTGCACTGGCCACCATCTTCTTATAATAGAAGGGACCCAAAGTTTTTCAGAAAAACTTTGGTCATCTCTTGCTCACTTAAGGGAGGTATACCCTATGAAGAAAGTTCACGCCATCGTTAAGCATACTCTTTTAATGATTCCTTATCTTTCTGAACCATTGCCCTTAGCTGATCACGATCGGGCACCATGTACATGTTGCGGTTGTAATGCTTCATAAAAGCTTCACCCGAATCATTAAATAAGTGGATGTCGTTGCTGTCTAGATTCATGTACCATTTCAAAGTTGCACCGATCAAACTGTCTTGAAAGAAATGAATAAGCAGACGATGGTATTCAGTGTGAGTAGACATCCTTCTTAAATTCATCATCAAATGGTCACGGGGACAAGAATCGCCCTTGTATTTCTCGAAATCTGGAACTTTGAACTTAGCAGGCACTTCCACATTAGGAACTAAGCACAAATCATTGACATTATCACCAAAAAGATTTTTCCCCTTGAGAGCTTTCAACTCTTTCTGCATCTTGTCAAACTGTTCCTAGAATCCATCCATTCGATCATAGAAGTCTACGCTTTCACTCGTAGGAGGGATCGGATTATCAAACTCTTTGTTGAACACATGAGTAGCATGCACCACAGGAGGTGCAGAAACAACAACAGGTTGGGTCAAGGAGGTAACTTGACCAGTAGGATTGTAACCTTCAGGCATGAAATTCTCTGGCATTCCCCAAGGATAACCAGGAGGCATACGATGTTGGACGACAAAAACCACTGACATAGCAAAAACATGAGCATCTTGAACTTCAGAGATAACAGTTGTCTGTTGAGGTAGAATGATACGAGGAAAGGGCAAGGGAGGTACTGACTGATTCTGAGCAGCCACCAACTATTCCACCATAGCAGTCAAGTTGGCCATACTGGTCCTTAAGGAGATAACCTCTTCGCGCATCTCACGATTATCTTGCTCTAGATTTTCCATCTTCTTTTTGGAGTTGGCTCAAGTGTTATACCGATGCAACAACTTGAAGACTGAACGAAGTAGAGAGACGGATAAGACACCTGGGAAAGTATGAAAATGCAAGAATGTGTGTGTCATGATGCATGACATGCAATGCACATGAGTTGTTTATTATTTTATTTTAGTTTTATTATTCAAGGAACTTAATAAAGACAATTCAATTTGCAAATATCAAACTATAACACAATTGAAATATTGAAATAAACTTATATCATTAATAAAGTATTTTGAGGATTACAACTCTTCAATACAAGTTTCAATGATCCCAAGCACAATAGAGAGCATAATATAGAAACTAAGAGTCCTAAGAAATCAAATATACAGAAGACCCTTCTTCAGATGACCTCTTCTTTTTAAGATTCCTAATATCTTCCTTCAATTTCTTGTTCTCTAACACGTACCTGTCAACATAACCTTTCCAAGCACCAGACTCGGGAGAAGTATGAGAATGAATAGGAGCACTAAGAACTGGGTGAACACTGGAAGAAAATAAATCCTCCTGCTTTTCCATCATCTCTACAACACGACTCTCAAGAATCTTAATCAAATCATCCTTTTCCTTCAACTCTACTGCATGAGATATCTTCAAAGTATGATACTTGTTCTTCCAAGCTTTCTTCTCTTGTTGCGTACTAACCAAAGTAAGCTGAAGATCCTCTATGTCATATGAACCCTGAGTAGTATCTAAGAACAAATCAACAAAAGGCTCCTCACGAGAATATGGCATCTTCAACTCAATAGCTCTTGCTTGAACCCATAAAAGATAAGGCTCCAAAGAAACAACTCATTTCTGCCCTAGGTTTTCTTTTCCTTTCCTATGAATATGACACCAAGCTTTCTCTATATCCTTCCTAGCTGCACTGTGGTCTTCACCCTCTTTAAGAAAGAAGCCACTCACATGAATATTCTTTGGTTTATCCCTCATCGCATAACCAAGCTGACGACTTGCAAGAACATGATTGTAATAAATACATCCCTTTGTACAAAGAAGAGGCACATTGGGGAAGCTACCACAATTGTCAATAATCTCCATATCATAATAAACCTGACGATACCACACAATATCATAATGAGTGAGAGTCATAATCTTCGGTTCCCAACGAGGTTCCCTTCTAGGACTCCAAAAAGCATCAACTCTAGGTAAATGAGAAGAAACCAACGGTATATCAATGGTGTGCAACAAATAATCTCTCCTTCTCGACGAAAGTTTTGAAGATGAATAGAATAATAAGTCTCAACAAGAAGTGTGGGAAATGGATTCCCAATCATGAAGATCCTGATAGCATTAACATAAAAAAAAAAGTTGTCAACATTGGGAAGCAAGAACAAACCACAGGCAAGCAAGGCAAAGATAGCTTCAAAAGCCTCCATACTCTTCATATCAGCAAAATAACGAGCTTTCTTCAAAAGAAATGCAACCGGTAATCCTTTGATACACCCCTTCGTAGTCATATTGTATTCAATCTCAGACCTCTTTAGATGGGTAATAACAGCAATCTCATGATACTTAGGCTCCTCCTCCAAACCATTAAAAGGAACATTACTAGTAATGGGTCGAACGAACATATAAGAATACTCCTCTAAGGTAGGAACTAACTGATAGTCAGGAAAAGTGAAGCAATGGTACAACGGATCATAGAATTTAACCAAAGTTTAAAGAAGTCCATCATTCATCTTCGTCTTAATCAAGGATAAAATAGTCCCATACTTCTTCTAGAAATCCTCTAGACTCTCAATCTCATTAATCAAGCTCATCAATTCCTCAATCTTAGGTTCCTTGAAATTGTATTTCTGAGTCCTCCTTTGTTCAAAATCCATGGTCAAAAGTATACCTGGGATATTTGCAAAGGTCAATTTTAAGTTCCTTGAACAATTGTCTGAAAAATGCGTATGGGTGCATGAATGCATGATGCAACAATCATATACAAAGATCACAAACATGGAGGTCCATAGGTTCGACGTCACGAGCATGGACAAGGTATTCTAAGCTTTTTCACCTATAGATCAAGGTTCTAAAAGGAATCCCTAGAGTTTTCATTCCTCCATCCAATACTATCAACTTCCTGATGTACTCGCTAATTAGCAATACCTTCAGGTGAAACTCGTCTGAGTGCAGTATCGCATAGAAACTACTTCCGGATAACTCCGTAATAGTCCCCACACTACACTTAAATAGGCTAGGATGGGTTAAGGGTTCTACGGCTGCTCAGCTTCATGGACTCTCAGGTCAAAAGCAGTCATGTCCTCCCAATTGCTCGGTTAAACAAAATACTACAGTCAAGGAGGTCTCCACTGAGTGGGGGATCTCATGTCTCCTTCTTCGGGATTAGTCCCTAAAAGTTAACATGACTATACCTGCCTTCCTATCTTAAGTTTTCCCGTGTCCGGGTATAGGACTCAAAAAGAAGATCACCAAGCAACCCTGAAAACCAAAAAAACTTTTCGACAAACATATATACAACAGATACAAAATACAACACATATATACAAATAAACAAAAATAGGGTCAACCCATTTAGATATGGTCCATCAATAGGTCAAACATCCCCAGCAGAGTCGCCATTTTTCTATAGCGGCAAAAACTGCGAGTATAAGCCATTGAATTGACTTAACTCAAAAAAATAACAAAAGAGTCGCCACCGCGCATTTATTTTATCCAAAGGACTCGGAAAAAGGGCGAATAAAATCCTAAAAAAGCAAAAGATCAGAGATTTGGGACCAGGGATTTGTTATTCAAAGCGAAGGTGTTAGGCACCCAAAGCATCTACGGTACTCCGTATGAACCTTTTTGAAAATTTGTATATGTGTGCTAAAAAAGAGTATATGTACAAAATGGATGGTGGGGGGAGAAAATAAGTAGTTTTTTCAATTTTATGTTTGATAGAACTTCCAATGAGTTCCAGGTCTACATATCAACAATGTGCAATGTTGAAATCAAAACCTAGTAGTTCGGGTAAAAAAGACTAATGTTGTGTGTGGGTTGATTTTAGGAAAAAATGTTTGTTAGAAAAGCCACAAAGAGCTTAAAAAAGTTTGAATGAGGTTGGGTGTTTTTTAGTCTTATGAAAAGAAAAGTAAAAGTATTATTAAATGAGTTGAAAGTTTATTAAGAAAAAGGAGTTTGAAAATGCACGGACCTTAGTCCAAGTTTTTTATGAAAGCGGTTCGAGTTTTGAAAACAAGAATCCTTTGAAAAAGAGGGAAGATTTTTAAAATTAAAGAATATGGGAGGAGATGAAGACGTTAACCTAAGTGCATAAAGTAAAAGGTAAGGGTAAAGAAAGATTTAATCGGGTAAGAAAACTAGTACTTGACATCAAGAGCCAATACCATATCCCATCATTTGGATTACCACATAAGCAACAAATAACAGGACAAAAAAAACACAAGCTTCAGATAAATCAATGCTTTTAGGTGAACTCTTGTCTTGAGAAAAACGGGCAGAGTAACAGTTGTATTTGGAGGAAATTCACTCTTAATCGAGTATAATAGAATAACCTGCATACAAAGATAATAACCAAACAAGACATAATAACACCAAGGGCACAAAGATCTCCAAGATGAGGTAAGGGTTCTAATCCTAAGTCCAGAGATCAAGCTCTGAACACAAGGATAAAAACCAAGTCCAATTAAGAGTTTTTATGTTTAAGTTAGATTATTAGGTATTTTGAAAAAGGAAAAATAAATCTCAAGTGAGAAAATTCAAAATAACAACAAAGTAAAATGCTCAAGTGAGCAAAGGAAAAATGACATAGAAAGTAAATGCTCAAGTGAGCAAAGAAAAAAAATGAAATGTAAATGCTAAAAATAAAGTGCATAAAAATTAAGAGCATAAAAGTAAATGCGGAAAGTAAAGAGCGTAAAATAAAAGCAATTAATAAAGGTTAGCAAGATGACCATCTTGAAACTTGTCAAGTATATCATCGAATTGTTAATTGTTAGTCGTCAGCAAGGTGACCATCTTGAAACTTACGCATGAAGACTTGTCAGAAGCTTGATAGAATCAACGCGACCACACGACAAGTTTCAATTGTATTTTGTCAAGTATATCACCGGTTTTAGAATTATCACATCACTTGATCAAAGATAATTGAGAATTTCAAATGGACAAAGTAAGTGGAAACTTGCCAGAAACTTGATTAGAAATCAACGCGACCACACGACAAGCGCCACGGGTGTTGAACCAAGATCAAAGCTCAAGTCATCTTTTGGGGCTTATGTTAGAACATTAAAGTTCATGCCACCAATTGATCACTTTTTCCGAGTCGGAACAAAAGAGAAATAAGATGAAGAAGAAGAAATAATTTCCAAGTTTATTTTGCATCAGATGAATTTATTTTGGTCTTACTTCGTCAAAATCAATCAACTCTCTTGATGGATTTGGTCAAGAGACCTATCAACACCCAAAATCCATTTATGTTGAGAAGGTTTGTGACCCTAAATAACTAAAAAATTTAGCAAAATAAAAATGAAAATAAAAATCAAATATAAAAGGATTTAAAAGTTATTTTGAAATTAGGTTATTTAACTGAACTTTATTGACGAAATACATAAATAGTATTTTTTTTCATCAAAATAAAATTCCAAGAAAATTACCCAAAGTCAAAGAGAGGTCAACAAATGTTGGCAAATTTTTGAGAATTTTTGTAAGTATAAAATTATTTAAAAAAAATAAAGAGAAAATGAGGAAACAAACCAAAAATGGAAAAAAATAGTAAAATCAGAAATAAAAATAAAATGCGGTCACCAATATTTGTCAAATGACCATTGGATCCTTCCATAATTTTTCCAGAATTTTAAAATGTCAGTAGTTATTTTAAAACAATTAAAAACCTCAAATAAAAGGAAAAAATCATAAAAGTATCAAATCTGAAAAATAAAATTATGAAAAAATAAAATTCAGAAAGATAATATTTCAAAATATTTTTGTGAATTTTTTCATAATTTTTGGACCAAAAATGAATTTTATATGATTTTTTGAAGTTTAAAGCATTTAAAAACATAAATTAGAAAATAAAATAAAAGCCAAAAAATGTGCACCATCTGATCATAGTCAAAACGCGTGAGTAAGCAGATCCAAAGGATCACGTGCGCTGTGCTTGATATGGACCTCCTTGGCTTTCACACCTGATTATAATTTAAATTAAGTTTTAAAAAATAAAATAAAAAATAATGTCACACGTTGGATCGAGTCTGACTCACAAAAGTAATCAGATCCAAGGGCTCCGGAGACGGGCGCATGTTAAAATGTTATCACAGGATCCAATTCAAAAATATTACATGTCAATACCTCATTGGTTGAAGACATTCACGTAGGTTGTCTTCAACCTCCGGCCATCCTCCATAGGTGATCCTCAAACTATGAAATAAATTCTTTAGACCGGTGCCATTTGCTTCGTCTCTTCAAGACGATTCTAATGGTAACCTCGTGAAGAATTTATTTCATACCATGAACAATTTGTAAAAATTAGATATAATAACGAGCACTTGTTTCCAAAAATTCTCATTCAATACTTGATGAAAACACAAATGGTGAAGATCACAAGGATCAGGGAGATGAGGAGAGTGCAATGATGCTTTATTTTACAAGGTTTGATGGAGATTCCTACATGAACGAAGTTCACATTCAGAGCTCTGAAACTGGACTTGGATATCACTATTCAAGAAGCTTCAAGGTACGATTCTTGTTCTGTTAGCTTCAGTGAGGTTCAAGGAAGAAGAATGAATGATTAATTTCAAACTGGAATGACTTTGAGAGTGAAAACGAAGTTGCAGAAAATTTGGTTCGAGAGAGAGTTTGGCAGGGGTTTTCTGGCTATCAAAGCTTTAGCTTATGAGTGGAATGGCTTTCCTATTTATAGGAGAAGTGAATGGGATCAAAAGGGAGGGTGAATGATGCAATTTGGAGCGAAATCGTGTACACCCGTGGTCATGAAGAAAGTGTGACTTCATTCGCATCAAAACTCAATAATTTCTTGCGTTTTGATGTGCTAATTAATCCTAGGAAGTTTCTAATCATAATTATTCACGAAATCAAGCCTTAATTTGACTTAAAAATAAGTTACACGTGCAGATGCACAAACTGATGGTGAGCTTATAACATATTTTTGCACAAACTTTGAGCTGAGGCTAAATCCAATTCCCTTGTGCATTTTCTGATTTTCTTTGAGACGAATAAATTATACAAAGAGTAGAACACAATTCAAAAAGAATCAAATCCAATGGATGCTTGAATTTAGAGATGTAGCCTTTAGGATTCTTGAAAAAACACTGGTTTTTCTGGCCATGCCTTGGTCAAGCATGCCACTTTCTAAAAATGACCTATAATCCTTCCTTTTCAAAAATGATTTTCCATTTAAAATCCGCTCTTGATTTTCAAAGATGACATGAAGTAGACCTCTCAAGGAACATTTTGCAAAAAGAATCACTCAAAAATTCCAAAAATTGAGAAAGTTATGGCCTTGTGAAGTTGATGAAATTTCATGAAATGACCTATAATCTTTTGATTTCTTCAAGAAACTTCCAAACACTTTCAATATTTAAAATTTATATGGAAATAATATTCACATCCTCAAGATTGTTGTGCAAAAATAATTACCTCAAGGGTGATAAATGATGATCAAGATATGATCTTTTGAAGTTGATTGACCAACAATTGATAAATTCATCAAGGACTTGTAATCTTTTGACTTCACAGGAAAATTTCCAGGCATTTTCTCTTACTACCAATTGAACTAAGTTGTATTAGACATCATTAGATTCATTGTAAAAGAAGAATGAGTTCAAGGAGACAAGGGATGACCAAGTTATGATCCTTTGAAGTCATACAAGATAAATGAAGCATCAATATAGAGAGTGGGCAATCATAGACTTCTAAAACAATATTCTCATCAATCAAACTCCTTGAATCCAAGCATATTCATATTAGAAGTCCTCTTAAGAATCAAATGACTTTGAAATCATCCACAAACTTCACACAAACACCAAGATATGGTCCTCAAAAGTCCAAAACTCTAATTCATGGTAGATGACCATTGAATGGTGAATTCTTTGAATTTGATGATCTCTTTCAAAAATGAAGCATATACTCAAGATGAGATACCATAGCTGATGACAAGAGAAAGCTTCAATGGGACACAATATTTTCAAAAATCGTGGGGATTGAGGAGAAAAGGCATGGAAATATACAAGAAATATAAAAGCAATAAAATGCCATATAGAATGCAATGCAAAGCATACAAAGGATGATGTGATAAAGAAAGTAAATAGATAAACACCCACTAGACATGAAAATAAAAGCTAGGATCAACTCCTGGATAGACCAACAATAGGTCAACTATCCCCAGCAGAGTCGCCAGCTGAAACCACCCGGCTGAACATCCGACTGATAGGGGTATATCAGTGGAGTCGCCATCGAACGTCTTTTATCTCACGACGGAGAAACGAAAGCATCAAGTAAACTTGAAAGGGAGAAATCGCGGTCCTTCGACCGAGAGATCGAGAGAATCTAGGTAAGGGAGTTAGTTACGCGAGGGTAAGGGATTAGCACCCCACACGTGCATAGTACTCTACGGTATCCACTTCTATTTTCTAGCTTATGGGTGTGTTATATCTGTTCGCGTTAAAAAGTGACGCGCGAGGGAATCAAATCGGAATTCAGATTCTCTAGCTCGAAACTATTTACTCTTTTGATTTGTTTTAAAGATGCCGTGAGCATCAAGCTTTATTATTTCCAACACAAGAAAAATGATATGAAAAAGGGGAAAGCTGCAATACCCTCAATTGATATGATATGCATTACGACTAGCGCGAACTAGACGCAACGCATTGGGGAGATTCCGGGCAAGGGGGTTTGTTATATAAAGGGAATAGATGTGGCACCCTAAATATATATACTTATCTATAGCTTTATATATGAATAGTTTGATCTGTTTGTGTGTTTTAATTTGCTATTTTTATCATTGGGAAAGTTTCTCCTTTGGATTTTAAGAAGGGTAGATTATGTGGGATCCTAGGTTTTTTTGTTATTATTATGCTCTCAAAGATCATTGGGATCTTCTGCATACATATCCCTTAATGGGAATCAGAGCATTTGTAGCTCGGATCTAAAGGGAGCTATGGTTTTGTTTGGTTTGAGAGAGAAAGAAATTTTGCTCGCCAAGGATGAGACCTTGTGCCTACGTATTCTCAAAGGGATGTTGAGAAAGTCAGAGCAATCGTAGTTCCCACTTGTGCTAGTGGAAGCAACGGGTTGTTATTAAGAGACAAAGACAAAGACAAATGTCATCTTAATGAAAAATGTATCTAATCTATTTCATCACATACATTTTGAAGTGTTTATTGATTGATTAAATCTTTCATCGTAAGTTATAAGTGTTTTGCTTGAGTGTACAAGCGTTACCGCTTACGAGTTAAGAAAGATGTTTGAAAGATGATTGAATATTTAATTGTAAGCATTGGGTGTTTTGCTTGAATGTACAAGCGTTACCACTTACAGATTAAAAGATGTTTTTGTTTGAAAAAAAAGTGTGAAAAAGAGTTTGATTGTATGTGATGTGATAGATGAGATACTTCTTCCATAGAGATGATAAATGTCTAAATCTCGAGGAGAAATTGATTGGATTAGAGGGATGCTTTTAAGAATCCCGTGGGTCCTTGTATTGTAAGCCCAAGAGGAGGCATTCCAAGGGTCATCGAGGGTCCTTGTATGAAGCTCAAGAGGAAGCTATAGGGTATGGCTGGCTTTGGCTTTAAGAGGGGTTTCACCGGGAAACCATCCTCTTAGGATTCAAGAGTGATTTCACCGGGAAATCATCCTCTCAGGGTTCTATCCTAACGCGGGTGATTCTTTGTATTGGAACCCTAATAAGAGGTTGTTAAGAGATTTCCAGGTCTCTTTCTTGTTTGATGCCCAAGAGAAGGCTAAACTCAACGAGGAGTTCTTTTGAATGAATCCGAAGAGGAGGCTAACTCAGCAGGGGAGTGTTGTCTTATATGAAGCCTAAGCGGAGGCTAAACTCAGTAAATGAGTTTTCTTATATGAGGCCTAAGAGGAGGCTAACTCAATAAATGAGTTATCTTGTACAAAGCCCAAGAGGAGGCTAAGGGGAACCTAGTTGTTAGGCTAATTGTTACGTTATAACTGAACAGTTATATGAACAAGTGTGTGATATGTATTCACAGGAATTTATGAAGGAAATATAAACAAGTGTATAAAACGAGCGTTTAAATCAAGTGTAACTTGAATATTTACAAGGTTTTAGATGTGTACAAGGAAACGAATATGTACAAGAAGAGGTGTTTATGTACAAGGAAATAAATATGTACTGTTGCACCCCAAAATTTGCCCTCCAATATCGATTTTATCTGGCTTAGGCTTCACATTCATCTGCATACGCATCCATTAGGCCATTAACATTAAACAGTCATTCATTCATGGCATATGCATCATTTCGTCGTATTTAAATTGACCAAAGTTAGTTTAAATCGACATTTGCATCGTTTTATAGTTACAAAATACCTGATATTTCACTTCATTCATTTTTATCTTCTTACCTATTTATTGTATCATTTTAAGTTGATTATATGTCGATGATATCAACATTTCGATTTTACAAACAGACTGTTAAAAGCGATTCGACACTGTACGAAAATTAGTGGGAAAAATATTTCAAACTTTCGCCTCTAACTCACTGCTTTATGAATCTACGTGTCGCGTAGATCATGAAAATGTGATCTCTCTAATTTTTCGATACATTTCGAAGTTTTGTTTTTAACCGTAAGTGTTTTAAATTCAGGTATTCTTCATTATCGTTTTATTTCAATTTTAATTATTTTGATAATTTTTCTTTAATGTATGAAACTCGTAGTTTATTTTAATATGTTCATTTTATTTTTTCGGATAATTTATTGTCCGAACTTTTACCATTTTTGATAATTTTAGGTGTCTAATTTTTTGTCTCTAAAAATTAAAACAAAAATATGTTTGAGTAGATTATTTTTTTTATCTTTTGGGCTTTTGAGGCCCATTTTGTTAAAGGGTATTTTTGGCATTTTTTAAAATTGCTAAACCTAATTTTTGTAGTATATATGTATGTTATAATTGCCGTTGGAAGGGGGGAGCCAAATTTAAAAAAGGAATGTGAGGCGGAGAGGTTGCAGATCTGGAAAAACAACAAAGAAGAATCATATTCTTCCTCATCATATACTTCCACGTTGATTCTCGTCAAGACCTCATCCACTCCCTGTTTCACACTCATCTATCCATACCTCCATTTTCCACCTTCCACTATTTCCTCTCATTCACCGGACCAAACAAACAGCCACGTCAACTTCATCTTCCACCCGCCATCCGTCCATTCTCTATCCGCCATCTCCATCTCTCAAACCTCACTTCGTCGTTCAACCCCAACTCTGTTCCGTCAGCCGCTACTCCCTCTCCACTGTAAACTCACATAACCATCAATCCCCTCCCTGTTTCCTCTCACCGAACATCTCCTCTTCATCTTCCAAAACCATCCTCCATTCTCGCGACCACACCCTCCATCTCCACGCCTTCACTTCCTTCCATCTGTTATCACAAACCCAGATTGCCAGCAAACCCCAAATCGACCCTCCATTCTTAACTTCTGTCACCCATCGCCACTACCTCCTTCTGTCACTCTCGTTTTTCCCTTCAACCTCCCTGCCGTTTTCCTCTCTCACGCCGTCAAACACCACCCTTTCCACTGTAACAGCATCATGTCCGCTAACTCTCTGTTCACCTCACTTCTATCACCGATACTTCCTCCGTCGGAACTCCACTGCCTTCTCACCGTATCTCTCTCCGCCACTGCTTCCGCCGTACCAACGCTTCACAACAGCCTAGCTTCCTCTCCTTCAATCACGACGCCTTCTGTTCTCTGAAACTGTCATCTGCTACTCACCGCCACCCTTCGACACTGATGCTGCTCCATTCAACAATCTCAGCAACTATTCGGTAAGGTGTCATCCTGTTTCGAATCCCTGTTTCACATTCTGTGATGCTGTCAAAATCTTATTTCATGTTCGTGTTAGTTGTATTTTGATAACCCTGTGATAAACTGCTCCGACGAAGTCTAAATTAAACTGGTATGCTGTGTTAAGTCCGAGTGGATTGTGCATTAGAACATGTGAATGATTCTGTATTTGATGCGATTCAGTATAGTATGGCATGAACTTAAGGTTTTGATTTTGTATTTGGTTTGAAACATTCAAATGTTCGTTGAACTTGTTTGCTTGAAAACAGTTAATAGATGTGTTTTCAATTTGATCAATAATTGTTGAATGATGTTGAATATATGACAGTTCGTGTTAACTAAATGTGAAATCAATTGATACTATTGCTGCTTGCGGATTGACTTTGTGCTATAATGTCATCTTGAGTTGGTTTTTGATTTGGTGTTGATTTGTGAGTCCATTAGGGGATGTTTGAATTGGTTACAATCAATATTTTATTTTAGAATACTTTTAAGTTACAACCGGTTCAAGATTTGCTTGTATTTAGTCATTAGGATATCGGTGTCGATTCCGATTCTGAGATAAATTTGATTGGAAAGTGTGTTTGTAAGGTTGAACTTAGTTTCATTTTGTAGAATATGATGAAGATCGATTCGTGAACCGTTATCTTGTTGTTACTAGCTGCTGCCCGGATTCATGGTGTTTGTTTGATTCATTTTGAAATAATGTTGATGATGCTTTTGTTTCGTTTGTGCTTTAAATCGGTTATAGCATAGTATCGTGGTTGCCATCGATTTTTGAACTTATTTGAAAAGAATTCCAATGTATGTTTTAAGTTTGTACATGGGCCCGGTTTGGTAAGTGGTTGAAAATAATCAAGTTGGTTGATAATCCGTTGGTTGATTGAGTTTATCTTGACACTTGTTTGTGTTTGCCTTTGAGTTATGCAATTTTTGATCGATATCCTGAGCATATTTGTGATAACATGGCTGCTGCCCGGAGTTTGTATTAGACGAATGAAACTTGCTTTGAAATCGATTCGTTATGTTTCAAATGTAAATTAAATAATAGCATGAGTTTGTGGTTGTTGTTTTCATTTGTGAATTAAAACTATGTTTTCCGTTCGTCATGCTACTTGATGTTAATGGAATCGCTTGGTTATCAGAAGCTCTGTTATGTTTAATTCTCAATTCATTTGTGATTACTAATACATGTTCTAATTATCGCATTTCCATTTCATTTACTTTTTATTCCACACTATGTTACTAATGCATTTGTTACTTGTGAAGAGATATCCAAAGATCATTCCAAGCATTCACCTACAATTGATGCGTAAATTATTACTTCTATCTAGTATTTAGTATTATTTAGTAATGTATACTTAATGTTGTAAATATATATAGTACTTAGTATTATTATTTTTTATTTCTTACATTTGATATTGTATATATAATATTTTTATTTTATATTTAATATTGTAAATATAATTATATAGTATTTCTATTTTATATTGTATATATAATTATATAGTATTTCTATTTTATATTTAGTATTGCATATATAGTTATATAGTATTTCTATTTCATATTTAGTATTGTAAATACAATTATACTATTTTTATTCATATACTTTATTCGGTTTAATTTGTAAACAAAATACATACTTAAGCACTGCAACATTCTCCGCATAGTTGTTGTTTGTATTTTGAGTGATGTAGGGATCTTCATTTGGTATTCATCCGATGCATCAAGCCTTATCCGATCTTGAAGACTACTTGGAGCTCAACTCTTGCACAATATAAAAGCTATTTATTTATTCAAATTAATTCGATTTGGTTGTATATATCCTTGTTCATGAACATGTACCCTCATTCCTTGTGTGTTCTAATTACCATTTAATTATGCGTTTATCATATTAGAACACATAGCCTCCTCTTGGGCTCCTCATCAAAGAAGCAGGTAAACATACACAATGCACACCTGCACACATTCATAGTTTGGTCCCGGCTTTTCTGACAACTATTCGATCGATTGTTCCAATCGGTCGTTTAGAATACTAGTGTCACGCTAGTCCCACTTTTAGGAGCATACATAAAGCCACTTTGTATGGGCTCGCTTGTTTTCCTAATTGAATTGTTTTATCCATATCAAAACTCTTAAAACACTTTCAAATCAAAACAATTAATTGAACTTGCTATTTCAAAAATCAATTTTTCTACAAAAACAAAAAAAAACATAGTGATATGGTATTTAATTAAATTGTTAGAGGTTCGCCCGACGATTTAGTTAAAATATAAAGTATTTGGGCCATTAGAGGGTAACCCAATGACTTAAATACTTTATTCCATAACACTTAATAAAAGTGAACTTTGTTTCACCTCACTCTTTTCATAATAAAGATTTTTGATGAGAGATGATCGGTTGACCTCAATCACCAATCTCGAGTATCGAATCGTTAGAGGATATCCCAACGTTTTGGTACTTGTCATCTACAATTAAAATCAATTCAATCCATTCAAATCCTTTTCGCTCATATGCGATTATCAAAATAAAAAACATTTCAATTAAAATCAACACAACCAATTCAAACATTTTCAACCAGAACTACGGAGTTTTGACTTTCCCATTGCACAAGGGAATACGTAGGCACGCGGTTTTGAAACTGTGTCAAACTCAAAATAATAATAAACAAATCCATTTTTCTTCTTTCTTATTTCTTGATCAGTAATTAGAAGATAGCATTCTTACTTTAAACACACAAACATGCACAAACTAAACGGGTCCCATCGAGTACGATGGACGTAAGGGGTGCTAATACCTTCCCCTTGCGTAACCGACTCCCGAATCCATCCTTTTTGGTCTTGTAGACCGCCTTATCCGATTCTTGTGGGTTTTATCTATATTTTCCCGTTCTTTTTAGAACAAATAAAATTAGGTGGCGATTTCATTGTTTGAAAATTCATTTAAATGATTTTTGAAAAACGAGTTGCTTCATGTACATAGGAGGGTTGGGACTTACACCGTGAGGGAGGCCCATTGGTTTTAAGAGCAGTTTCACCGGGAATAATGTTTCTCTTAATACCAATGGATTTGGTGTATAAACAAGTGAATGAAAACAAACGAAAGAAGTTTGTTTATGCTTGGATATTTATAAAGATGATTGAATATGTACAAGGAAATTTAATATGTACATAAAGGTTTTGGGACTTACACCGTGAGGGAGGCCCATGATCAATTAAGAAATTCGAGGAAAAAATTGATTCGATTTTATCTTCAAATCGATTCGATCATGGAAAAAGGTGTGTAAGTTTGTTGAAATGTTTTTGAAAAGGTTTTGAAAATGATTTTGAAAAGTGAAGTATATTCACAAGAAGTTTTGAAAAGATTTGAGTTTGAAAGTTTGAAAGAAAACATCTTTGAAAAGTATTTAGAAATACTTAAAATGTTTCATTTTTTGACTTAATAAAAATATAATCAAAAGAAAATATTTTTGGATTTTTTTGACATAATCATAAAATAGGTATATTAAAT
The DNA here is from genome assembly GCA_021764765.1 of Vicia sativa. Taxonomy (NCBI): domain Eukaryota; kingdom Viridiplantae; phylum Streptophyta; class Magnoliopsida; order Fabales; family Fabaceae; genus Vicia; species Vicia sativa. The sequence goes on from CM038792.1 coordinate 67,424,036, forward strand.
GACAAGTGTGCAAAAAATTATCTCAAAATGAGAAGTTTTGATTGGTTTTTGAAAATGTTGAAGTTTGATAGAAAAGGTGAAGAAAACAAGTAATAAAAATTTGATTTTGGTCCTAAAGAGGTTTGAGCTCAAGACCTTTGGCTTTAGAAGTGAAAAGCTTTACCACTGAGCCATGTGTTTATCCTGTTATTTACACGCCTTCATTTAATTATATTTAAAACAAGTCTTTGAAAATGTTTTAAAATGAAGGAAAAGTGGAAAAGATGAAAAAAAATCGTCTCAGGGGGATTCGAACCCTCGACCATAGGCAAGGCAAATGACATGAAAAGCGCGCTGACTACCACTGGGGTGGCTATACATCCTTTTATTTATTCTCTTCCATGTTATTATATTATAAACAAATTATTTAAATTTGAAAAACTAACAGAAAACGCGTGCAATGTTCATCATCTTCTTCAATCTTCCTGAAGCCATGGATTCTTTATTTCTCAATGAAATTGAAAGATGTAAACATCAAAGTTGCTCGTTTTGAACCCAGGAATATGATGGTGATGTTTAATTTTATTTATTTTGAACTTAAGATGATTAATTTTGAACAAGAACAGATGAACCCTAATTCTAAGAATCAATATGAAATCGTGTATGGATCATGATTTGTGAAATTGATTTAGGGTTAATGATCAGTATGAGTGCAGAAACAAGATGGCCAAGCAATTTTTGAACTGGAATGCATGAATCATAGAGTTCAAAGTCTGAGCAACTTACCTCTTCGAACTGAAATCGAATTCTTTGTTAGAGTGTTTCCAGTTATGTTTTGAGGATTGCTATAGCTTCACTGGACCTTATGGAAGGTGTGGAAGTGCTTAGCTTGACTTGAAATGGCCTGGATTGTTCCACCCAAGTCTAACTGCAGCCACTTAGAGTGAGTTTTGATTTTGATGTTGGAGATGTTACAGGTCAGGGATGAGTACTTGGATCACTCATATGAAGTGTATGAAAGGTATTTGAAGTGATAAATCAAGGCTAGCTCGAGCAGACTAAAATATGGCAAGTTAAGGCACAATTTGCAAGCTTATGGATTTTGGAGCATGATTCTGAGTTTGGACAGTTTTTCTGGTGGTTTTAAGTCTTAGACAACTTCTAATTGATGTTTAGAACATGTTAGAAACTTAAATTCACTCAGATTTTGCAAGGTTTGAAGATTTCAAAATTTCCCTCTTTGAACTTTGAAACTTAGAATTTAAGAAAGAAAGAAGGAAAGCTTGATTATGATAGCTTTGGTGTGATTTGAATTTGAAGAAATGACCTCTATTTATAGGAAAATAAATATGAATGACAAGGCATGGCTATCATTGAGAGAGCTTTGCAACTTGCTTAAGTGGTAAGAAGGAATCTTTTGCATTTAATGCAAAAGTTACTTTCTATCCATGGTTAGAAATTTCTCTTTGATTCAATCCTCTTCTCAATCATGCAAAACTGATATTTATCAGTTATAATCTATCCCTAAGTGATGACAAGGCTTCTAGAAGGGAGATTTGTGAAAAATGACTTATAATTTTGAAGCATGCCCTTGGAATTCCATGGTTTTGGAGCTCTATGTTTCAAAATCAAAAGCATAGCTAGACAAAGTGTTTTTGCAAGTTCTTGGACATTTTGGAAAGCTTGTAACAAGGGCTACAACTTTCATGTTTTGAGTTTTTTCTGAATCCAAATGGATCTAGGTGAAAAATGGCCATGAAAGTGAGGAAAAATCATGTTTCTTAATACTTGATAATTTTTCTAAGTGAGAAAAATTTCAAATCTTGACTTTTTGTTGAGTTTTCACATTTCTTGATTTTTTTTGATAATGATGGATTATTTGAAATATTTTTATGATTGAAAAAGTTTAGTCTTGAAAAAGTTGACCAAAAGTCAAAGTTTGACTTTTTTGAACAGATGAATTTTCATCAGATGGTTCAGAATTTGTCTGATGAAGAAACATGGACTTTTGAAATGTTATGAATCAAGAAATTAGGTCAATATGTTTCATTGAAGATGTTAAGATCAATCTCCATGCAAATAGGTCATTCATTGAGCAGAAAGTCAATGATTCACTATCTTCGATCAAAACCCTAATTGGTCGATTCAAGGTAGATCATGAGAAAAAGTTGGGAATCTGAAGATCAAATGTTGATGATTGATTAAGATAGATCAATTGAAGTGAGTGGAAACTCAAACCCTAATTGATCACATCTTGAACAGATGAAATTTTGAAGAAACCCTAATTTTGACTTCTAGAAGCCACGCACGATCTATTCTATTCTGAAACTGTTAGTGATGCAGTGATGCATATGTAAGGTGGTATCTTAGGTCAAAAATTGGGGTATGACAATATCTATCTATTCTCAAACTCTACAATGCATGTTGTTCGCGTTAAAAAGTGACGAATGAGGGAATCGAATCGGAATTCAAATCTCTAGCTCGAAACGATTTACTCTTTTGATTTGTTTTTAAAGATGCCGCGAGCATCAAGCTTTATTATTTCCAAAAAAAGAAAAATGAGATGAAAAAGGGGAAAGTTGTAATACCCTCAATAAATAATGATATGCGGTGCGACTAGCGTGAACTAGACGCAATGCATTGGGGAGAGATCTGAGTAAGGGGGTTTGTTATATAAAGGAAAAGATGTGGCACCCTATATATATAGTTATCTATAGCCTTATTTATATATATGAATATTTTTTATATGTTTGTGTGTTTTAATTTGCTATCCTATTCTTGGGAAGTTTCTCCTTTGGATTTTAAGAAAGGTAGCTTATGTGGGATCCTAGGTTTTGTTATTATTGTGCTCGCAAAGATCATTGGGATCTTCTGCATACATATCCCTTAATGGGAATCAGAGCATCTGTAGCTCGGATCTAAGGGAGCTATGGTTTTGTTTGGTTTGAGGGAGAAAGAAGTATGCTCGCCAAGGATAAGACCTTGTGCCTACGTATTCTCAAAGGGAGGTTGAGAAAGTCAGAGCAATCGTAGTTCCCACTTATGCTAGTGGAAGCAAAGGGTGTTATTAAGAGACAAAGACAAATGTCATCTTAATGAAAAATGTATCTAATCTATTTCATCACATACATTTTTGAAGGTTTGATTAATTAAATCTTTCATCGTAAGTATTAGGTGTTTTGCTTGAGTGTACAAGCGCTACCGCTTATGAGTTAAGAAAGATGTTTGAAAGATTATTGAATCTTTAATTGTAAGTTTTGGTGTTTTGCTCGAGTGTACAAGTGTTACCACTTACGATTAGAAGATGTTTTGTTTGAAAAGTGTTTGATTGTATGTGATGTTATAGATGAGATACTTCTTCCATAGAGATGATAAATGTCTAAATCTCTAAGAGAAATTGATTATGGATTAGGGGGATTCTTTTAAGAAGCCCGTGGGTCCTTTTATTGTAAGCCCAAGAGGAGGCATTCCGAGGGTCATCGAGGGTCCTTGCATTGTAAGCCCAAGAGGAGGCATTCCAAGGGTCATCGAGGGTCCTTGTATGAAGCTCAAGAGGAAGCTATAGGGTATGGCTGGCTTTGGCTTTAAGAGTGGTTTCACTGGGAAACCATCCTCTTAGGATTCAAGAGTGATTTCACCGGGAAATAATACTCTCAGGGTTCTATCCTAGCGCGGGTGATTCTTTGTATTGGAAGCCCAATAGGAGGCTGTTGAGAGATTTCCAGGTCTCTTTCTTGTTTCATGCCCAAGAGAAGGCTAAACTCAACGAGGGAGTTCTTTTGAATGAAGCCCAAGAGGAGGCTAACTCAGCAGGGGAGTTGTCTTATATGAAGCCTAAGAGGAGGCTAAACTCAACGTGTGAGTTGTCTTATACGAAGCCTAAGAGGAGGCTAACTCAATAATTGAGTTGTCTTATATGAAGCCTAAGAGGAGGCTAACTCAATAATGAGTTATTTTGTACAAAGCCCAAGAGGAGGCTAAAGGGAACCTAGTTGTTAGGCTAGTTGTTATGTTATAACTGAACAGTTATATGAACAAGTGTGTGATATGTATTCACAGGAGTTTATGAAGGAAATATATAAACAAGTGTATAAAACAAGTAACTAAAGCAAGTGTAACTTGAATATATACAAAGGGTTTGGGACTTACACCTTAAGGGAGGCCCATTGGCTTAAGAGCAGTTTCACCGGGAATAATGCTTCTCTTAATTCCAATGGAATCGGTGTATAAACAAGCGGATAAAAACAAACGAACAAAGTTTGTTTATGCTTGAATATTTACAAAGATGATTGAATGTGTACAAGGAAATGAATATGTACACGAAAGGGTGGTTATGTACAAGGAAATAAATATGTACATAGGAGGGTTGGGACTTACACCGTGAGGGAGGCCCATGATCAATTTGAAAGAAATTCAAGGAGAAACCTGGTTCGGTTTATCTTCAAATCGAATCGATCATGGAAAAAGATGTGTAAGTTTATTGAAAGGTTTTTGAAAAGGTTTTGAAAATGATTTTGAAAAGTGAAGGATATTCACAAGAAGTTTTGAAAAAGATTAGGTTTGAAAATTGGAAAGAAAATATTTTTGAAAAGTATTAAAAATACTTAAAATGTCTCATTTTTTAACCTAATTAAAATATAATCAAAAAGAAAATATTTTTGGATTTTTTTGACATAATCATAAAATAGGTGTATTAAATGACAAGTGTGCAAAAAATCATCTCAAAATGAGAAGTTTTGATTGATTTTTGAAAATGTTGAAGTTTGTTAAAAAAGTTGAGAAAATTAGTGATAAAAAGAGTTTTTGGTCCTAAGGAGGTTTGAACCCAGGACTCTTGGCTTAGAAGTGAAGAGTTTTTCCACTTAGCCATATGCTTGACTTGTCATTTAATTACCTTGTTTTAAAGGAGTTTTGAAAAATATTTGAAAATGAAATTTTGAAAAAGGTTAGAAGCTGGAGTTCTGAAAAGTCAGAAGCTGGAGTTCTAAAGGTCAGAAGCTGGCTACTTCTGAAGGAGGTCAAAAGCTTGTTGCTTCTGGAAGCGTCAGAACCTTGCTGCTCCTGGAAGTGTTAGAAGCTTGATGCTTCTGGAAGTGTTAGCATCAGAAGTGCTTCTGAAGGAGTAAGCATCAAAAGCTGATGCTTCTGAAGGGATGATCCTTTTATTAAAAAAAAGGTCCCAGGGGGATTCGAACCCTGGGCCTTGAGGCGAAGGAAAGGATTAAGAGTGTGCTGGCAACCGCTGGGGCAGTAATACATCCGTTCATTTAATCACATCCAAATAAATATATTATAATTCAAGTTTTGAATTTTGGTTTTCCCACTTCGTCTTCTTCGTGGAACAATCATCCATGGCTTAAATTCGAGATCCTTCGTTTCTCAACCAATTCAAAAAGTTTAAACACCAATCATGATTAGAATTTCAATACGGACTCAACCATGTAAATTATTAAAGCTATAAGTCAGAAATAAGCTCTAAATTTGGATATTCCTAAACCTGACCTAACTGAACAAATTCACATATCTCATTACATGATTGGTTTTAATTGCAATTAAGGATTCAGTTAGCTTCGCAATGATCAAATACACATTTCTCTTTTCAAAGTTTATGCTAAAGATACATGTATCATGATATCCAAAAACACATAAAACTCACCTTGGCTGGAATTTGCAGAAACCAGACGTGGACTTCCAGATGCTTTTTGTTGATCCCACAAGCTTCCTTGAGTGTTACTGAGTGTATTCCATCACTTAACTTATTTTGAAGATCTCTGATTCTTCCTACCCAAGTCCAGTTGTAGGTTGCTGGTTTTGAAATGGAGGATGATGATGGAGTTGTTCCAGAACTGGTTTAAGTGTTTGGACAGTCTCTATATGTTGTATAGAGTGTGTTTGAAGTGAAAAATCAGAACAAGCACAAGTGGTTTTCAAGTTTGGAAGTTTTGGCTCAAAACTTGCACAAATGGAGTTTTCTGGAGGAAACTGACACTTGGCTTGTTTTTGATGATTTGAAGTTTCAAACAACTTCTAAATGATGTTTAGAAGATGTTTGAATGACACCTTTGGTTAGAACTTGCAGGATTTGCAATTCGGAATTCTAACCTCTTTGAAACTTAGAAACTGGACAAATAAGAAATAAGTGAGAAAACAAGTTTGGAATTGTTTTGATGTGATTTTGAATGAAGAAGTGACCTCTATTTATAGGCCAAGGAACTTGAATGGCAAGGCAAGATAAGCTTGGAGAGTTTGCAACTTGGAAGCTTAGGTGTAAGAAAGGAATATTCTTCATAAGATTTCCATAAGATTTTTATCCCTTAAATCCTATCTCATTTGTTGACAAGACTTCTAGAAGGGAGAAAGTTACAAAATCACTTGTAACTTTGATGAAGGATCTCGAAAACCATGGCTATGGAGCATTATGTTTCAAGATCAAAACCCTAGATACAAAAAGTGTTTTTTCAATTTATTGGACATTTTGGAAAGCTTGTAACAAGATATACAACTTTCATGTTTTGAGTTTTTCTTGAATCAAAATGGATCTAAGTGAAAAATGGCCATGAAAGTAAGGAAAAACCATGTTTTTTAACACTTGAAAATTTTTCTAAGTGTTAGAAAAAATTCAAATCTTGACTTTTTGTTGACTTTTTCACATTTCTTGATCTTTTATGATCATGATGGATGATTTGAAATGATTTTATGATTGAAAAAATTTAGATTTGAAAAAGTTGACCAAAAGTCAAAGTTTGACTTTTTTGAACAGTTGAATTTTCATCAGATGATATAGAATTTGTCTGATGAATAAACATGGATTTTGGAATGTTTTAAACCAAGAAATTAGGTCAAGATGTTGCATTGATGATGTTAAGATCAATCTTAAAGCAAATAGGTCATTCATTGAGCAGAAAGTCAATGATTCACTATCTTCGATCAAAACCCTAATTGGTCGATTCAAGGTAGATCATGAGAAAAAGTTGGGAATTTGAAGATTAAATGTTGATGATTGATTAAGATAGATAAATTGAGGTGATTGAAGACTCAAACCCTAATTGATCATATCTTGAACAGATGAAATTTTGATGAAACCCTAACTTTGACTTTAGGAGCACACGCACGATCTATCATGTTCTGAAACTGTTAGTGATGCAATGATGCATATGTGAATGATATAAGGTGGTATCTTAGGTCAAAAATTGGGGTATGACACATGCAAAAGAAAAGAAAAAAAAAAAGAATCCACGGGAAAAAGAAGGAAATTTTTACAAGTTGTGCTCGATCGAGCTCCGTGATAAGATGCCTATGTATTCCCGCGTGCAACGGGAAAGTCAGAGCGTTGTAGTTCGGCTCACTTGTTTTGGTGGGTTTTGTGTTTTTTACTTATGAAAAAGTTTTTAAACACAAAAGAAAATGAGCCCGTAGGCGAAAAGAGTTTGTCTTGGTTGGTTGTTTTCAAACCATTATTAAGTGTTTTGTTTTCAAAAGAAAAAGAAAGCAAGTTTTAGTTTTATTTAAAAGCAAGGATGCAAAAAGAACTAAGAAAAACAAAAGGGAGACTAGCTAAGTACTAACCCTATTGTTGTCATGCAAAGATTGGACCTATGGTTGAGGATGTAAGGGAATCTCTACCTATGTCAAAATGCAAAGGATGTAAATCCTAATGTCTAGGATCGAGGGCTATCCTAACTGAGCGGTCCTAAGGGAAAGCTATCCTATATCCGTCTTGGTTGTAAAACCAAGGGATTCAAAGGGATGAAGCAATCAAGTGCCTTGGTAGAATCACACAAGCAATGCAATGCGCAAACAAATGTCAAACAATTGCAAGCATAGCCTATGGAGCAAATAATGCGAGTTTTGCAGTAAATGCGAACCCCAAGAATGAGTGGAGAGTCAGAATAGGGAACTCTGGCCACTTTTGTAATCGATTCGATAGTAATAGTAACACGATTCACGTGCCCCATACAAGACACAGACTAGAACTGCGGGGGACGAATGCCAACCCTTTCCGCTTGCCCATCATATCAATGACTCGATAGTAGGAAATATAAAAAGCGGGACTTTGCTTGGTGATGCCACGTCGGGTGTCCTAGCCACTTCTGACCTATGCAAGCACAATTGTAAACACACAATGAAGAGCGCCTCCCTATGAACGGATAAAGACTTTAAACAAACCAAACACAATTAGCAAACAGAAGCGCCCTAAATGGGTCTTTAGATAAACCAGAGGGGTTCCTGGACATGCTCCAACTACGGAAGCCCCATCATACATCTCTATTCCTACTTCTCATGGAAAAAGAAAAGTTGTAAATCCCTACTTCTCATGATATCTAGAAAATATGTAAGAGAATACGATAAATGGTGTAGAAACTACCAAACGGATATAGAATCCGAATTGCACTGCGAGCTAATGAAACACTCTGGAAAAATTCAAGTACTACAACCATGCAATAAGAGTAAACCGGTGAGAAGCACTCAAGGTATCGAAAACAAACAGAATATGTGTTCATACGCATCCGAAGCAATAACACCTGCAAGAGAACCACGCAAGCGGACAATAGAGTGTACGCGTATGCGCACAAGCAAAGGAACATGTGTATACAAATTCCACTCAAGATATGCCTGCGAGAACGGAGTTAGACCGAAAAGCAGACAATAGAATGTATATGTGGGTATACAAGCATAAAACACCTGCAAGAAGGGAGTTAGACCCAAAAGGCAGACAATAGAATGTATACGTGGGTATACAAACCTAAAACATCGAAGTATTGTGTCATATGTATTTACATCTCAAACAATGTCTAGGAATGTTAGAACATATAATGTTTGCATTTAGAATTAAGAAAGAAAGAAAAACTCAGTTCCATGTCGCGCTAAGCCTGATATCTGGCGCTAAGCGCGACCCAAATAGAACATTTGGTGCTAAGCCTGCTCCTGGTGGAGCTAAGCGCGACCTGCAACACAAAATTAAGAGAATCTAGCGTTTAGCGCGCTTCTGGTGGCGCTGAGCGCATTCTTTAACCTGCAGAATTTCCTGTTTTGATCCAAATCTCCTTTCCATGATGTTATCATGCCAAAAGTCGATCCACACAGTCAAGTAATCACAGAAAAAGGTTTATTGGATGCTCTTAAACTCAAGAAGTGTTGTTTGGAAGTGAAAGTGCAAAGAGAAAGTGAAAACATGGCGAAGCCACCAAACAAATTCCAAACATGTGAAAGGGATATATGTCAAAGGCGTGCCAGCAATGTGAAGAATGCATGTCAAGGAAAAGCATGAATTATCCACTTGATGAGTATTTGTGTATGACATATAAAGAATGCAAGTTAAAGTAATAGTTCCAATGCTCATAGATGAAAATCAATGCATGAACATGTGAGGAATGCAAGTTAGGTAACAATTCCAATGATCATTGATGACAATCAAATACATGAACAAGTGAGGAATGCAAGTTAAGGCAACAATTCCAATGTTCATATGACAATCAAATGCATGAACATGTGAGGAGTGCAAGTTAAGGCAACAATTCCAATGTTCGTCTTTCAGAAATCAATGCGTGAACATGTGAAGAATGCAAGTTGAATCAACAATTCTAATGCACACATGTGCGAAGCTATGCATGAACATGTTGAGAATGCAAGTTGTACCAACAATTCTAATGCTCATATGCCAAGGATCAATGCATGAACATGTTGAGAACGCATGTTGATTCAATAATTCTAATGCTCACATGTGCAAAGCTATGCATGAACATGTTAAGAATTCAAGTTGAATCAACAATTCTAACATTAAGGATCAATCCACAAATTACATGAAATCAATGCAAGCAAGTCATGCCACAATGAAATAATGAAAGATCATGTCAATTCTAATTTGTACATTAACACAAACACTTGAGATACATATGCATGAACTATGTACAATGCACAATGTACCTACTGATTGAGACGCCTTTGAATCTACACGTCGACACACTTTCGAATGCAAATTATACCTCAAACCATCATGAATCAATGCAATTCAAACAATCTAAATGCTCTTTAATGCATGAGCATGTAATAGATGATGCAAGATGCACAAATTTGTGGCCTAGATGCAAGGAAAATACAAATGCACAAGTGTATGTGTGTGCTATGTACAAAAATCCTCACACGACACAAATAACGTTGCAAAAATCAATCCAATTCAACGAATTTAAAGATGAATATTCAAGAACCGGAACCCACACGAAATTTGCATGCAATGACTGTATTCAATTTCAAGAAAAGATAAAAGTCAATAATAGCCTAAAATAAGTGCTTAATTGAATTAAACACTTACTTGAACTTGAAGTTTGAATCAAATTGAAGAGGATTTCCTTGTACTCTTCAAAGAAAATACCAAATCAACGTTGAATTGATGATAATTCTCGAAATCAAGCTTGACTTTTTGAAGAACTTGGAATCTTCAATGGAGAATTGAAGAAGATGAAGAAGAATTGCTTAATTCTTGAAATTGAAGAGAAATCCAGAGGAAATGACTCCTTCTAGGTCAGAAGAAGGAGAAGAGGAGTAAGATCCTATGGAGAAAGAGCTTCAATGAGAAGAAGAGAAATCGCAGGTCACGCTTAGCGTGGTGAGGCGCTTAGCGCGGTTTGCGGTGACGACAGGTGTCAGAAGGAGGTCCGATGGCGGCCTGTGGTGGTGGTTGCTTGGAGAGAAAGTTGAAATTTGATTTTCTATTCTTGAATTTTGCTTTGGTTTTGAGAGAGAATTAGGGAATGATTTATGGTAAAAATTAAGCAAATGATTGTATTGTTGTGATTTGTGAAGGAACTAATGTATTTATAGCTTTGGGAGTTGGGCCTAAGAGTGCCTTAGATCCATAGTCAAGCCCAAATCATGATTATCCGAATAATTTTCGTAATTAATCCAACACAGCCAAATCCGTACGAAATTTGAAGTCGGATTATAAACGAAAAATGTCTGGAATATGATTTCGACTCGATCGGATGAACGATCAAGGAGATATGAATTTTTGATGTTTCAGACAGTTTTCAGATGACTGACACATGCAGAATTGTATTTGCGCTCTTTGGAGAAAATGCCTCGAACGAGGGTCTTCTGATCAAAATATGCAAATGAGCATTTCTGAGACAATCGAAGCTAATGCAATTTGTGAACTTTTGGCACCAGTCCCACCTTGTTTCGATAAAAATCGAGCGAGATATGATTTTTTGAAATTCGCGTATCAGATGAAAATTGCTCGGTTCAGCTCAAACTTGCGTCCCAAGAATAAATTCTGGTCTTAAACGGTGAGGAACCAACTCCCTAATTGTAAATGAAAGTTGTAGAGGGAATTGATAAGGATTTTTAGAAATCGGTCCCATTCAGTTTCGAGTTTCCAACTAAGAGATATGAACTATTTAGCAGGAAGAATGCACGGTTCAGCACTAAAACTCAATTTAATCCATTGGAGAAATCTATTTCCTTGGGGATCTTCCTCACACAATTTGCTTCCGGATTTCAAACGAAAGTTGTAGTTAATAATGAGAGGAACTTGATTATTAAGAATCATCATAAAATACCCGACGAGATGAGAGATATGCCTTCCGGAGTGCCCAAAATTTGCCGAAAACCCAAAATTCACTTTATTGAGTAATAAGCGAATAAATTATTTTTGTTTAATGAAATGGCCTCCGATATGAACAGATAAATTGGAGAACAAAATGAAATGATCCTAGAGCTTATGGAACCACATCGAAATGGATTTCTGACGAGAATACGCTGTATTGAGCATGCGAATCGAAGAATATCGATACCAGACTCAAAGTGATATGAGATAACCGAAACGCGTCATTTCTTTCGCCATTTGGGATAACTTGAACCTGGTAACCCCGTGATCAATTCTATGTATGAGACTACATGTATGTTTATGCAATCAAATTATGATCCAAAAATACAGGAAAGAAGAGGGAAAATTTTGGGGTACAATAGGTATTCGTTGTCATATTTAGATAATAGCATCTGCTATCGGGCAATCCTCCCTGTTAAGGCAAGCCTTTCAAATACGTACTTGATTGGATCCATTTTGGAGATTAACCAAGTTGTGTGGTTGATCGTGTATTGGAGGAGATGTTTTGAAGCCCATACCAAAGCACAACAGGTTTTCTCGAGCATAGAGTAACGAGTTTCACAATCCGTGAACTTTTTACTCAAGTAATAGATGGCATTCTCCTTCTTACCGGTTTCATCTTTTTGTCCAAGCATGCAGCCCATAGAATCTTCTAACACGGTAAGGTACATGATTAGAGGTCTTCCTTCGATTGGAGGAATCAATATTGGAGGTTCTAATAGGTATTCTTTGATACCGTCGAACGCTTTTTGGCAATCTTCTGTGCACACAACCTCTTGATTTTTGCGGAGAAGCTTGAATATTGGCCCACAAGTAGCATTCATTTGAGAGATAAATCTGGAGGTGTAATTCAACCGTCCAAGAAATCCTCTTACTTGCTTTTCAGTTTATGGCGCATGAATTTCTTGAATAGCTTTGACTTTGTCGGGATCAACTTTAATACCTCTTTGGATGACAATGAAACCTACGAGCTTTCCAGATCTCACCGCAAAGGTGCATTTGTTAGGATTCAAGCGAAGCTGATATTTCCTTAGTAATTGAAACAAATTTAAAATATATTCTATATGCTCTTCTTCAGTGTCAGACTTTGCTATCATGTCGTCCACGTAGACTTCAATCTCTTTGTGCATTATGTCATGAAAGAGAGTAGTCATTGCCCTTTGGTAATTTGCGCCTACATTCTTTAATCCAAATGGAATTACATTGTAGCAAAATGTGCCCCATGGCGTGATAAAAGATGTCTTCTCCATGTCTTCGGGAGCCATTCTGATCTGATTATAACTAGAGAAACCGTCCATGAAGGAAAAGACATTGAACTTAGCACTGTTATCAACCAGCATGTCATTATACGGTAGTGGGAAATCGTCTTTTGGAATAGCTTTGTTCAAGTCCCGATAGTCAACACACATCCTGACCTTTCCATCTTTCTTTGGAACAGGCACTATGTTGGCTAACCATTGAGGATATTCAGAGGTGAGGAGACAACCTGCGTTGAGTTGCTTTTGAACCTCTTTTTTTATCTCATCATCCATGTCTGGGTGAGTCCTCCCCAATTTCTACTTAACTGGCGGACATTCCGGCTTTAATGGAAAGTGATGCTCTACGATGTTGGTATCTAACCCTGGCATGTACCGGTAGGACTAAGCAAACACATCGACATATTCTTTGAGAAGATCTATCAGTTTTCTCTTGACATCTTCGTCGAGTAGAGCTCCGATGTTTACATATTTTCTGTTTTCCTTGGATCCCAAGTTGATCCTTTCTAAAGGCTCTTCGTGAGGCTGAATGATTATTTCCTCATGCTTAACTAGTCGGGAAATCTCATCATGGATCCCTTATTCTTCCTCTTCTTCGACAACAAATACAGAGAATTTAAAGTTGGGAGAGGGCATAGAGTTATTGCATGCAATGGGTTTATTCATTGTTAATCTGCATATATGATTTATGTTCGTTTTTTTAGAAAAAAGAAAATGCAAAAAGTGTATACAAATTATTTGAAAATGTTTGTTTTTATTGGGTTTTTTAGGATTACCATTTCCAGAAAAAAGGCAAAAAACGAAAAACAAACACAAAATGTGGGAATCAAAACAACGTTTTATTTATGATTCACATATGAAACAAGGCCCTAAACACAAACTCTTTTGTCTTGGGCAAGACAAAGAGAAAAATATTTAAAAGCTAGCCCTACGAAACACCTATCTGCCTTGGGCGGGGTGAGAGTTCAAAATAAAAAGCGAGATAACTACTTAGAACAGTGAACAATATTCTGAACCTCAATGGCTTTCCAATAGTGACGAACTCCTTGGTAGACAATGTATTCTGGAAGTTTTCCCTTAGGATCATCTTTTGTGGAGACGTTGACCGTTGGTCGAGCAGGATTTGAAGGCTCTGGTTTGTTAACCTTGTCCTTTATACTGCTGAGGCGATCTTCCTTTGCATGTTCGACAGGGCGAGGAGTATAAAATGAAGTACATGTGTCTTCAGGCGACATGTATTATAGACTTTTAGGATGTACTTCCCAATCTTCTGGATGAAGAGACTCGTTATCAGAGACACTTTCCAAGTTATTTTCGAGACCATCTTCCCAATCGTCTCCAAAAATTGCATTTATCTAGGAATAGGCTCGGGTTCAACAACCTTGGCAGGTGTATTGAAGCAAAGATCTTCAGTCGTGATCTCAAATGGATGATGAGATTGAGAGGGAATGTATGCCTCTTTTGGTTGACTGAGATTTCAAGAGGATCTTCCCATCCAGTTGGTTGGATGTCTTCGATTGAAATTCTTGAACTATCAGGGGTGGTATATTTTACCATGAAGTCAAATTTCCTGCTTGGCTGCCCCAAGGTATCCCAAACCTCAGGTGGGATTTCTTCTTTATCATCTTGATGGAACATGCCTTCGAACGGTGTACATGGTTCTTCCTGAGATATGTATCCAGTCATTGAGATAAGATTTCCATTCTTCAGAACCAGAGAGATTTTCTTCAATTTCTTCATCAATAAGGACATTGACCTCTTGAGGATTAGGGTTAAGGAAACCTCCGCTATGGAATACTTCTTTGATTGGACGAAGAGTTTCATCCTTCTCAGTGGTTTTTGAGAGTACATGAGTAAATTTGAGTCCCGTTATGGTTTTGTTGTTGACCAGAATCACAACTTGTCCCCAACCAGCGGCAGTACCGCCTTTCACTATTTGCGCGGCTTCTTTATAAGTGGAGATAGATGATCTGTTTCTTTTAGTAAATTCATCTTCTAATGAGAGACCTTGGAACTACGTTCCTTCTACATCATCAGCAGTGATGAAAGAAAAAGTGGATAAGTGGCTTTCCAACAAGGCTTGCTCCTCACTTATGGTTACCAATTTTCCATTTGTTACAAATTTCAATTTTTGGTGGAGCGTTGATGTTACTGCTCCAGCTTCATGTATTCATGGTCGACCTAACAAACAATTGTAGACGGCTTGAACGTCCATAACTTGGAAGGTAACTTGAAAAGTATGCGGACCAATTGTCATCGGAAGGTCGATTTCTCCAATAACAGATTTTCTTGATCCGTCAAAACCTTTGACTACCACACCACTAAATTTCATAGGTGTTCCTTTGTAAGACAAATGAGCGAGAGTCGTTTTTGGCATTACATTCAAGGAAGAGCCAGTGTCCACTAACACATTGGATAAAGAGTCTAATTGACAGTTCATAGAGATATGCAGAGCGAAACTGTGATCCCTACCCTCTCCAGGGAGTTCTTCATCACTGAAGCTCAGATTATTGCAAGCCATTATATTGGCTACGATTCCACCAAATTGATCGGTAGTTACATCGTGATCTACGAACGCTTGATCAAAAACTCTCACCAGGGACTCTCGATGGGCTTCAAAATTTAAAAGCAAAGAGAGTATTGGGATTTTGGAAGGAGATTGCATCAGTTGATCCACAACTTTGTACTCACTCTTCTTGATCAGTTTTAGAATTTCATCAAAGTCTGGATTGATATTGGTTCCATCAGACAGACCAATGTTTAAATCTGGATTACCAACAGGAATTCCTATAGGATTCACAATAGGTATATAGATAGGACTTTGCCTAGTTGCAGGAGCGATTGGCTGATTTGGTGGTAATGGGGTATGCACACGTCCACTCCTAGTTACTCGACTTACTTCAACGATGTTAACTACGGATGAAAGAGTAGGTATGGGTAATTCTTTCCCATTTTCTATCATTGTTGCATTCTATTGATAAGGAACTGCTTTGTCAGAGTCATAAGGAACAGGTCCAGGTAGACAGATAATCAAAGGAGAAACAGGAACCCTTGGATTGTTGTATTTGATCTCTATGCGCTCGGGCATGTTGAAATGAAGAATGATAATGTTTACTTCAGGAGTTACTGAGTTGATATCTAAGACTAAAGCTCATGCGGATAACATCCTATCATATTCAC
Organism: Vicia sativa; assembly: GCA_021764765.1. Classification (NCBI taxonomy): domain Eukaryota; kingdom Viridiplantae; phylum Streptophyta; class Magnoliopsida; order Fabales; family Fabaceae; genus Vicia; species Vicia sativa. The sequence goes on from CM038792.1 coordinate 67,440,053, forward strand.
ATCATTCTAATTCCTATCTCTGAAGATTTGAATGTCGCCATTGTCAATTAGCTGCTAAAGATCTATTTTTATAGTAGAACATCCGCGAGAGTCTTCAGAACAAATTCTACAAGATCTATAGTTGTGTCGAGCACATCCACCAAATATGCAGAAAGTAGCATGCATTTGTACTAAATATGCTCCCACCAAGTTTATGTTGGAGACTTGGTATCGATCTGAACATCTATATACTATGTTTACAAGGTGCACTCCATGATTAGGCAGTGATTTCACTTGCACATTTGGATTCGTATTTTTGAAAGAAAGAAGGTTAGCCCTAACCAGTCTTTGAACTTTAGCTTTCAAGGCTATACAGTGCTCGAGATCGTGACCAGGTGCGCCTTGGTGAAAAGGGCAAGACATGTTTGCTTTGTACCACCACAATAACTTATCAGGCATTGGAGATGGTGCTATAGTTTGAACAAGATTCCTCTCAATTAAAGCAGGATATAATTTTGTGTAAGACATCGGAATTGAGTCAAACTGTATAGTTCTAGGAGCACGATTTTGGTTATTGTTGAATGGTTGAGCCTTTTGTCGAGGCTGCTGATTCTGTTGCAGAAATTGTGGGGTAAATCCCATATTTGAAGTTGAACTAACAATTGGTGCGATAACAGCTATCTGTCATCGGTGATTAACGTTTCTTCTTGGTCTCCCTTGGGATACCATTCCAACATCTTGTTATTTCTTCTTTGGGAAACCAGCTCCAAATTTCTTGGTTCCTCTTGAAGATCCAACTTCTTTTGTTAAACATCCTGTTCGGACTCCTTCTTCTAATCATATTCCCATGTTTACCATTTTGGTGAAATCATTTGCATCACTGGAGATCATGCGTTCATAATAGAAAGGACCAAGAGTATTCAAGAATATCTTGGTCATCTCTTTCTCTTCCAATGGTGGATTGATTTGGGCAACAATTTCCCTCCATCGTTGGGCATACTCTTTGGAAGTCTCTTTATCTCTTTGATACATTGATTTGAGTTGATCTCGATCTGGATCCATGTCCAAGTTGTGCTTATATTGTCGAACAAAATCTTCGCCTAGGTCATTGAAGGTTCGAATGTTATTACTATCCAATCCCATGTACCACTTTAGAGCGGCGCTAGTAAGGCTGTCTTGGAAGTATTGAATGAGCAATTGATGATTATCATTGTGAGTAAACATCTTCCTAGCATACATCACAATATGGCTTTGTGGGGAAGAGTTTCCTCTGTATTTCTCAAAGTCGGGGACTTTAAACTTGGTTGGTATTCTTACATTGGGAACTAGACACAGATCGTGGGCATTTTTCCCAAACAAATCCTTTCCACGGATTGTTTTGATCTCTAACTGCATCTTATTGAACTATTCTTGGAGATCTTCCATACGACCACGAGAATCCATGTTGTCGCCAAGATCATGATAAACTTCGTTGTTCACATAAGGAATAGGGTGAACCATGGGAACTGAATTTGTCATAATTGGTTGAGAAACCGACATAGTGACTTGAGGAAAGGTTATTCTGGATTGTGAAGTGAACGCTGAATTATGTAAACCTATGGCATAATTCAGAATTATTTTGACGAAAACCTATGGATTGTCGGTACTTCAGAATTATTTTGACGAAAACCTACGCCAAAGTTGAAAGGCGTGCCCCAAGGGTAAACCTATGGCATAATTAAAATCGGATTACTAATTGCGACAGCAGAAGCTGGAGTAGCCGTGATATCTGAAATCATCGTCGCTTGAATTTGACTGTTAGGTGATGGTTGTTGATTATGCGCAGCTACCAACGAGCTCACCAAAGCATTGAGTCTTTCCACTTCCTCTTGAAGTGTGGTTATTGTACCACGAAGCTCAATATTCTCTTGTTCGAAATCTTCCATTGCTTTCTTTCTATTTGCACGAGTATTGTATCTGCGAGTTGACTGTGAACGTAGTCAAGAAACTCTAAGACATGACAGTTTGACGATCTCTGGAGAAATTTCCAAAAGATAAGACTCTAAATAACAAGCTCGAAAAATGCAAAAAATGATGCATGAAATGCAAAGAGAAAAAATGATTTTTCCAAAGAATTTATACTAAAAGAGAAATTTCTTGCAAACATTTGGACAGAAAAACTCTCATTTTATTAAGCGTCTTTTCTGATGAAGAACCAAATGCTTGATGCAACTTCAACTTCAGAATCTCTTTCCCATAGTAAGCTTTAAATTTAGCTTTCTCGGCTTTTAGCTTGTTAATAACTTTTTTTCTAATTGTCTGGAGCAGGAGTGCCATTTGTCAATTTGTTCAAGCTTTCTTTTTCTTTCTTTGATGTATATCTTGATTGCGTCACCCTTTCGACTGTGATACGGTGAACTGACTTTGTAGGATTTTTGTATCCAAATGTGCGGATAGCAAGAGTCGCCACCGACTTTTATTTTTATCCAATTAAGGGAGGTAAAAGTAACAGAAAAAGACCTTCGTTAGATTCGAGTTCGGGAGAATGGTTATGAAAAGGGAAGGTATTAGCACCCCTTTCCATCCGTAGTTATCTACGGGCTCTTAGTTGCTCTAGATCACTTTTTTAAAATTGCTTTCTTGTGTGTTTGACAAAAATGTTTGGAAAAGGCATTTCGCTTTGACTTTGCAATGACTCATGTAGGAGTGTATACAAAGTGTTCGGAAATGTTTAGTTTTGAAAAGAATTTGAACTTTGAAAAAAGTGTGTGAGGTGCGAAAAGCATTTGATAGAGCAAGCAACTAAGAGACTTATTTACCCACTCAGAATTGGTCGTTTTGTTGTACTTCTACATTCCTTTAGAATAGCGCTAGCCATACCATTAGTTAGTAGGTAGCTCCATTCGTTGGATGTAAGCGGGACATTCGAAGGGACATCGGATGGTTATAGAAAGCAACTTGTAGGAAGTATCCTAGCACATTCGAAGGGACTATCATCATTTTTCGTAGGCGACAATCGAGGGTCAAGATCATGTATTCGGAGGCGACATCGTGGGTCTTATGATCTTTGTATCGAAGGGACTATGATGATTTGTTTGGGCGACGGTGCTAGAATACCTCTACGCTCGAGGGACATGACCATTTTGAATCGAAAGGCATCGAGAGAATTATCCTAAGTGCGTGTGTGAAAGAAGTGTGTTGAATTCAGAATATATTATCTTGAAATTAGTGTGAGCTATGTCCAATTATTATCTTGCCATACACGCCTAATTACTAGCAATTGATAAGGGTGCGGAAAGTAAAATGCGGAATGTAAAGTGCGGAAAGGTAAATCCTACGCTATTACATGGCTTTGGGGCAGATACATAATTTAAACTTGCGGAAAATAAAACCCTAGATTTAACTATTACAACCCATGAGCAATTACATAATTGGAAAAGAGAAAATGATAAAAGGAAAACGTCCGAATCGAGCAACCTGTGAAAGAATAAGAAAATCGGGAAATGCAATATGAATTGGACAAGAGAAAAAATGTTAGAAAAATGCAAATTTTAATATGAGAAAATTAATATATGCTGGAAATAAGATAAATAAATTAAAATAATTTTTTGGAAAAGATTTAATAATTAAAATGCAATTAAAAGTGAATTAAATGCTAAAATAAAAATAAAATAAATATGCATGCAAAAATTATATTTTTTAATTTATTAAATTAAATAAACATTTTTGTGAAAATAATGTAAAAAGAAAAAATGTTTTTGGTATTTTTTAAATGCAAAATAAAAATCATGAAAGTTAATTAAAATGAATGGAAATATTAAAATAATGTGAAAAATATGAATCAAAATGCAAACTTGTTAAAAATCCAAATGCCATGGCCAGGTATCGAACACAGGACGTCTCCTTCACAAACCCACGCCTTTGCCATCTGATCTGGAGCGCACGCGTGTCATTGAAACAGAACGAACGGATTTTGGATGACGCCGCCGGGTTGCACCATTCACGCCAAGAACTTCATCGTTCTCATTTGAATCTCGAATTTTTCGGCCTCGAGCGGCGCTATAGCCCCCAATTCTCAAAATCTTATACGCATAATATAAATAAGTTATGAGTACATGGATCGATTGGAAATCACATTCTAAACACATGGTAATGGTCTTTGGTCTAATTTAACCGATTTAAGGAGACCCTAATTCGATTCAGAAAACCCTAACAATGGTGTATTTCGATTCCGGCCATAGAAACTCAATTCGATTGTCCAGATAGCTTGCAAACTTTGTTCTAAACACAAAACAATCATCAAAACACATTAATAATGCATGATAAACAGAATTCGAATTTCAAAAAAGTGTGAACAAACCAAATCGTGATTTCTCAATTCTTGATGTTTTTTGGCAATGTAAAGGTCTGATTCGATTCTGGAGATGTCAAGGAAGGTGTATGAGTGCTTGGAATCGACTGAAACAAACCAAAACCACGGCTGCAAGTTCTTGAAGACCACGGATTTTTGAGCTTTGGACTAGGGTTTCTGAGCCAATTTTTTCCTCTTTTCTTGATAGGTATGCATCATATATTTATACTGGATGGATTTGGAATGGTTTTTGGAAAGAATTGATCAACATTCAATGGAAATCAAATTTTGATATTCTCATGAAATCAAATTTTCAAATTTGTCCAATTTCAATCCAATCTTGCCAAATTTGATCCAATTTCGAAATTGCTGGCATTTGTGAGTTAATTGGACCTTAAGGAAAGAATAAAATCAATCTTTGCCATTAATTTCAATTTTATAATTTATTTTAAGATTTAATTTGCATTTAAATGAATAAATTACAAATTAAATAGAAAAATAAATCAAAAATTCGTGGCTTTGGGCTTGGACACTCCTAATTGCTTGAGGAACAAGTTAGGATGAAGAAAAAGTAGGCCCATTTGCAAAAGATTTGATTTTTTGAAGTATCTCTCTTTGTGCATTCTTCCAAAATTGCCCAACTTGTAAATGGTGTAACTTGCTCAATTTTCCACATTTTTGAGTGTTCTTGGATTTTTTGGAAAGCTCTAAGAGTCCTCTAAACAATGTCTTTGGTCTCATCTCAATTGGAGTTACCATGCTCAAAATATATTCAAAACAAAAGTTGACTTTTGTTGACTTTGAAAATGACCGTAATGTTTTGAGCTATACCTCTCAAATGAAGCATTTTTGGACATTCTTGTGAGACATGAAGTTGTAGAGAATTGAATTTCCTTCAAAACAAGAGGTGGTGGAAAATTTCGAGAAAGTATGAGAAAGTTATGATCACCAAAGTTCATTGACTTTTCACCTAGAAACCTAATTTAGAAAGTTTGACTTTTGAGCAAATCTTGAGTTTTCTTGATGAATCATGATCAACCCTTGATCAAATGATGAATGTAACTTCAAAATGAGGATGTTGACCAAAAATCGAAGTTTTGATGTATGTTGACCATGTTGACTTTTGTCCAATACACGATTTTCAACCATCTGAGCAATTGTCTGAGGAAACTTGACTTGTGAGGCTTGAAATTTGACATGGAGAATCTTTGAAGCATATGAGGAGGCATGGAGACCATTGGAGATGTTGGAAATCCATCTTGACTTGAGAGATACCAAACCCTAGTTTGGGTTGATTGTCTAGGAGAGAGTTTGTATGATCAACTCTTGAGGAATCCTTGGGCATAGATGTATGAAATCTTTTGAGAAGATGGAGGGCAAATTTTGGGGTATGACATCGACGAATTTTCTCATCTTTCTCCATGAGCCATTTATCTTGAAAGTAGAATGTTTTTTCATGATCTTTGACCTGTTTCTTAAGCTTTACATTTTCAAAGTCAACCATAAGAAATTTGTCTTCCAAAGCATATTTCTCTAGCCTCATCTTAGCCAAAGCTTCTTAGTATTTTCTCATATTCTCAATGGGAATGGTGGTCGATTTAGATACCATTGGTAACATGGGTTCTTCATAAGCATAAGGCATTCTGAATTCCTTCACTCTTTTCTTTACCCAAGAAGTGTATATTTCCATGGCTACACAATTTCTTACATCACCTTTTTCTTTCCTTCGAATATGGTGCCAAACTCTTATCATTATGGCTTTCAAACCTTGGAAATCTTCCCTTTCATGATAAAAGTAACCTTCTATTGTAAAACCAAGGGGTTTACTCGAGTTTGCATACCCAAGTTGATGTATTGCTAAGAATGGGTTGTAGTTAATTCCTCCTTTTGTACCAATGAGAGGTACGTTGGCAAACTCTTCATAACTTTCATTGATTTCCATCTCATTGTAGGCTAAAGTATACCAATGAATATCGTCATTAGTAAGAGACATGAGTCTTCGAGGCCAATGCCAACCAATTTTTTTCTTTGAAGATCGGAGACTTAGGCAAGTGCGACAATCCATTTAAACAGTAAAGGCGCATAACAAACAATAATTCCATCTCCTTGAATATTCCTATAATGGATAGAGAAATACGTATCAACAAGCAAATTGGGAACGGGATTTCCAATCAAAAAGATCCTTATGGCGCTGATATCAACGAAGTCTTTGACGTTGGGAAACAAAACCAACCCATAAATGAGCAAAGCTAAAATAGCCTTAAAAGCTACCATGCTACCGGCTTCGGCGAAACAAAAAGTTTTCTCCATTAGAAACTTTGAATTTAGTCCTAAGAGATTTCCTTTTGTAGTCAAGTTTGTGTCTATCTCATATTTCCTTAAATGAGTCATGGCTACAATGACTTGTGGCTTCAGAATGGCTTCTAAACCATTGAAAGAAACTTTGTCAGACACTATGACATCTAAAAGATTTGCGTACTCTTCCAAAGTAGGCATCAACTGATAATCAGGGAAAGTGAAACAATGATAGACTGGATTGTAAAACTAGGCATCAACTGATAATCAGGGAAAGTGAAACAACGATAGACTGGATTGTAAAACTGAACCAAGGTTTTAAGAAGTTTTCCATCAACGTTAGTGTTCAAGATAGTTAAAAGAGTTCCATAGCGTTTTCTGAAATTCGAGGGATCTTCTACCAAGGACGCTAAGTCTTTTAACTTTTCCACATTAGGAAATCTAAAACCATATCTCTTGGTATTTCTTCTTCTTACATTCATCCCTCGAACCTAAAATGTTTGCAAAGAAAAAAAATCTCTAAATTCTTTGAAAATTTTAATGGAAAAAAATATGAGAAATTGAGGTTTTTGAATGAATGCATGAATGCCACAAAGATAGAAACATGGTTAGCGGTTATACACACGTTCAAGCGTTTGAAGTCACGAGCATGAGGTCAACGATAAGAACCAAACGTGGGTAAGTTCTATGGGCTTATTCACCTGCAAAACATGTTCTACTGAAAATACAGGTTCAACGTTTCTCTTTGAAATATTATCGGTTTAAACGAATAACTCGTAGTCCAATAATATTTTTCAAGAAAAATTCACCTGATCGTAGTCTCGCATGACAACTAATCCAAGTTTACACCTGAATAGTTTCGGCATTACATCCTAAATGGCTAGGATGGATTATGTGTTCTACAGCCACTCAGCTTCGCTGATTCGCTTGAAAGCAAGAATGTCTTTGCAAATAACTTTCTAAACATAATTACCCCCAAGAAAACCTCTACTGAGCAAGGGATCTCAAATTAACTTATTAAGGTAAGAGACTCCTCGTAAGTTAATAGGACTATACCCCCACCTAAATCTTAAAATGTTTCTTAAATTCGGGTTAGGATTTTTTCCATCAGATGCAATCGCGAGTAACGGAACCAAACACACAATAAAGAAAAACAAACATGTGCACAAATGAAGCTTAACCCTTTTTTTATTTTTTTTTAAAACAAAGAAAAGCTTGGTGACTCCCTAGCAGAGTCTCCATTTTTCTGTTTGCAGTAAAAAGTGACAAACGAGGGAATCGAATAGGAATTATAATCTCCGACTCAAAACGATTTACTCTTTTGCTTTTTTTTTGTTTTAAAATATGCCGCGAGCACCAAGCTTTATTGTTTCCAAACAAGAAAGAAGATGGTAAAGGGGAAAGCTGAAATACCCTAAATAAGATATACGATGTGACTAGCGTGAACTAGACGCAATGCATTGTGGAGAGACCAGGGTAAGAGGGTTGGTTATATAAAGGGAAGGTATTAGAATCCTATATATCTATAATTTTCTATAGGAACTATTTTATGCATATTCTTGTATGCTTGTGTGTTTTATTTGCTATGCTATTTTGGAAAAGTTTCTCCTTCGGGATTTAAGAAAGGAAGGTTAGACAGGAACATAAGTTTATTTATTATTATTATGCTCGGAAGGATCATTCGGATCCTCTGCATATATATCCATTAATGGGAATCAAGCATCTGTAGCTCGGATCTAAGGGAACTAGGGTTTGTTTGGTTTGAGGGAGAAAGAGGTATGCTCGCCAAGGGTGAGACCTTGTGCCTACGTATTCTCAAAAGGAGGTTGAGAAAGTCAGAGCAATCGTAGTTCCCACTTATGCGCTAGTGAAAGCAAAGATTAAGAGACAACAACAAGTGTCATCTTAATGAAAAATGTATCTAATTTATTTCATCACATACATTTTTAAAAATTTGATTATTTAAATCTTGCATTGTAAGCATTGGGTGTTTTTCTTGAGCGTACAAGCGTTACCACTTACAAGTTAATAAATATGTTCGAAAAATGTTTGAATCTTTCATTGTAAGCATTAGGCGTTTTGCTTGATTGTACAAGCGTTGCCACTTACAGCTAAGAAAGATGTTTTGTTTGAAAAACTGTTTGATTTGAAAAATGTTTGAAGAAGTGTTGATTTGTATGTGATGCTATAGATGAGATAATTCTTCCATAGAGATGATACATGTCTAAATCTCTAGGAGAAATTGTTTTGTTATTGTTAGGGGGATGCTTTTAAGAATCCCGTGGGTCCTTGTATTGTAAGCCCAAGAGGAGGATATCTGAGGGACATCGAGGGTCCTTGTATTGTGATCCCAAGAGGAGGATTCCCGAGGGACATCGAGGGTCCTTGTATGAAGCCCAAGAGGATGCTATAGGGTATGGCTGACTTGGCTTTAAGAGCGGTTTCACCGGGAAACCATACTCTTAGGGTTTTATCCTAGCGAAGGTGATTCTTTGTATTGGAAGCCCAATAGGAGGTTGTTAGAGATTTCGAGGTCTCCTTCTTGTATGATGCCCAAGAGAAGGCTAAACTCAATGAGGGATTCTTTTGTACGAAGCCCAAGAGGAGACTAACTCAACGGGGGAGTTATTTTGTACGAAGCCCAAGAGGAGGCTAACACAACAGGTGAGTTTATCTTGTACAAAGCCCGAGAAGAGGCTATGGGGAACCTAGTTGTTATACTAGTTGTAATGACATAAATAAACATGAACAAGTGTATATATATATGACAAAGTGTGTGTGGATTCACAGGATTTATGAAGGAAATATATAAACAAGTGTATAAAACAAGCAAATAAAAGCTAGTGTAACTTGAATATATACAAAGGAGTGGGACTTACACCTTAAGGGAGGCCCACTGGAATAAGAGTAGTTTCACCGAGAATAATGCTCCTCTTAATACCAGTGGAATTTGTGTATAAACAAGCGGATAAAAAACAAACGAACGAAGATTGGTATACTTGAATATTTGCAACAAAAAAAAAGATGAATATGTACAAGGAAATTGGATATGTACACAAAGGGGTGGATATGTACAAGGAAACTAAGTATGTACATAGGAGAGTTGGGACTTACACCGTAAGGGAGGCCCATGATCAATTTGATTTTGAGTTCGAAAGATTTTCGAGGAAAAAACCTAGTTCGGTTTGTATTTACAAAGATTAATCGAATCGATCATGGAAAAGAGGTGTGTAAGTTTAAAATTTTTTTGAAAGGTTTGGAATCATTTTGAAAAGTGAAAGATATTCACAAAAGGTTTTGAAAAAAGATTAGGTTTGTAAATCGGAAAGAAAACGTTTTCAAAAGTATTTAAGATACTTAAAAACGTCTATTTTTTAACCTAATCAAAAGAGAAAAAAATTTGGCATTTTTTTACATAATCATAAAACAGGTATATTAAATGACAAGTGTGCAAAAAATCATATCAAAATAAGAAGTTTTGATTGGTGTTTGAAAAGGTTGAAGTTTGATAAAAAAAAGTGAAGAAAACTAGTGATAAAAATTTGTTTTGGCTTTGGAAAGGTTTGAACCCATGACCTTAGGTTCAAAGGTGAAAAGTTTTACCACTGAGCCATGTGCTTGGCTTGTCACTAATACGCCTTAGTTTAATTATATTTGAAAATAAGTTATGAAAATGGTTGAAAATAGTTGGAAATGTGAAAAAAAATGGTCTCAGGGTGATTCGAACCCTGGACCATAGGTAAGGCAAAGGACTAAGAGTGCGCGTTCTACCACTGGGGTGGCTATACATCCGTTTATTAAACTAACTTCATTTAATTATATTATAAAACAAATATTTTAATTTTTCAAAAACTCAGAAAACGCGCGCATGATCTTCATCTTCTTCCTTAAGCTTTGATTTTGTAACTTCCTTTTTTCTCAATTAAATTGCACGACCCAAACATCAAACTTGCTCGAAATTTAACTAGGAACATGATGGCGATCATTAATTGCATTTATTTTAAGCTTAAGAGGACTGATTTCAAAGAAAAACATGTGAACCCTACTTCTAGGAATTGATCATGAAATCGTGTATGGACCATAATTTATGCAATTGATTGAGGGGTTATCATTCAGTATGAGTGCAGAAACAAGATGGCCAAGCAATATTTCATCTATAATTCACCAATCATAGAGTTCAAAGTTTGAGCAACTTACCTGTTTGAATTAAATAGAATTCTAAGATGGAGGGTTTCTAGAAGTTGTTTGATGATTGCTATAGCTCCACCGAACCTTATGGAAGGTGTTTGAATGCTTAGCTTGGATTGGAATGGCCTGGATCAGTCTGCCCAAGTCCAATTGCTGCACGAGCAAGTTAATGATGATGATGATTATGGAGTTACAGAAGTGTGAGGATGGTTTGGATCACTTCTATATGGTATGTAGATGATGTTTGAATGATTAGAATGGAAAACGCACTAGTGAATTGAGTTTTGGCAAGTTATGGCTCAATATGCATGTTTATAGAGTTTGGAAGTGATTTCTGAGTTTTGGTTGATTTTGTGATGGCTTGATGATTCTAACAACTTCCTAAATATGTTTAGAGAGTGTTTGAAGTCAAATATTGGTTAGAACTTGCAAGGTTTGGAGATTTGCAAATTCTCTCATTTTTTAAACTTGAAACTTGGAAAAGAAGAAAGAAGTGAGAAAGCTTGTTTAGGATTGCTTTGGTATGATTTTAGAAGTGAAGAATGACTTATATTTATAGGCCAAGAGGTCTTATGATCAAGGCAAGGATAGGATTGAAACTTTGGCAACTTGGCTTAAGAGGTAAGAATGGAATCTTTCACATTTAATGCACATGGTTAATTTTTCCAACAATAGTTAAATCACTCAAGTGATCTTAACCTCTTCTCAATCATTCTCATCATATATTTCCAAATCAAAGCCTATCTCTTATAGTGACAAGGCTTCTAGAAGGAAGAAATTGCAAAAAGACTTGAAAAATTTGATGAAATAGCTTGAAAATTATGGTTGACGACCTCTAAGTTTCAATTTCAAAACCCTAGCTACACAATTTTTTTTTGCAAGTTCTTGGACATTTTTGAAAGCGTAGAACAAGATCTACAACTTTCAAGTTTTGACTTTTTGTTGACTTTTTTACAAATTTTTATTTTTTATGATCATGATGGATAATTTAAAATGATTTAATGATTGAAAAAATTTGAATTTCAAAAAAGTTGACCAAAAGTCAAAGTTTGACTGATTTGAACAATTGACTTTTTGTCAAATGATTCAGAATTTCTCTGAGAATCAATCATGGCATTTGCGATGTTCTGAACCAAGAAATTAGGTCAAGATATTGCATTGATGATTTTGAGATCATTCTCCAAGAAATTGGGTCATTCATTGATCAGAAATTCAATGACACACCATCCTCGATCAAAACCCTAATTGGTCGATTCAAGATAGATATTGAGGAAATGATTGGAATTTGAAGACCAAATGTTGATGACTGATGAAGATAGATCATTATAAGTGATTTAAAACTCAAACCCTAATTGGTCATATCTTAAACAGATGAAAATTTTGATCAAAACCCTAATTTGGCTCAAGGAGCACATACACGATCTATCTTGTGCTGAAATTGTTACTGATGCAATGATACATATGTGAATGATATGAGATGGTATCTTAGGTCAAAAATTGGGGTATGACATACTTTTATGATTCTTCTTTTGCTTGATAATCCTTTGTCATTTTAGACTTATACTTAAGAAAAATAGATTTACCTCTCTTCTAAGGTTCATCTTATTGAAGCTTAATTTCATGACTTCTTAAAGAACTAATAAGTTCCTCAATACTGGTGTTGTTGAGATCCTTCGCCAATTTCAAAGCAGTTACCATGTGTCTCCATTTGAGAGGAAGACCTCTGATAATCTTTTTGACGTGATCAATAATAGTGTATCCTTGGTCTAGAACTTTGAGTCCTGCAACAAGCATCTGATATTTTGAAAACATAGTTTCCACAGATTCATCTTCTTACAATTTTAAAGCTTCATACTTCTAGATTAAGGCTAAAACCTCTGTTTCCTTGACTTGAGCATTTCCTTTGTGATTCATATGAAGAGAATCAAAGATGGACTTAGCAGTATCTCTATATGTGATGTTTTCATACTCTGTATATGATAATGCATTTAGAATGATAGTTCTTGATTTATGATGATTCTTGTAAATCTTTTTCTGAGCGTCTACTAGAGAGCTTATGGGGATTGCCTTTCCTTCTACATCTACTCGATAGGTGTAGCCATCAACTACAATATCCCATAGATCCAAGTCGTGTCCTAAAAGATGACTTCTTAATCTGTCTTTACAATAGTCAAATTTTTCACCATCAAAGATAAGAGGTTTTGCACTATACGAATCTATTTCTTTATCAAAAGTAACTATAACAACATTATTGCTGGGAGCATCTATTATTTTTCACACACACTGCATCGGTATTGAACACTGTTAGGTGTTTGATAAAAATCTAACCTTTTTATCACTTCAGAATCAGAGCTCTAATACCAATTAAAGATGCGGAAAAAACACGAAGGGGGGTTTGAATTGGGTTTTATCCTTTGAAAAAATTTCTTTTAAAGAACTCCTCTTTATAGTTTACTTTGCTTTTGATAAAGATAGAGAGAATTAGAAAATAGATAAGAACAAATATTTTTATACTAGTTCACTTGATAACCTCAAGCTACTCTAGTCCGTCCTTCCAAGTGATTTGCCTCTCTCCAACGAGGTCTTAATCCAATAATCAACTAATTATTACACTTGCACACACCAACTGTATGTGACTAACACATGCACACACAATTGTATGTGACTAACTATCAACCTCTAAGACGTATTAGTCCTAGACTTCTAAAAAATTCTGACATACTCGGTCTCTTAAGGATCAATCAAGCAAACGTTTGAATACAAGTTTATTTACAAGTAAATATGCTTCTACACAAGCTAGTATGTAAAAAGATTTTTAGCGCAATGACTTGACAAAATTTATATTTTTGTACAAAGATATATTAACGTTTGCGCGTAGTATATTTTCAGTGATAGAGTAGTTGTTGAGCAGTTGAATCTTCATATTTTCAAGCCTTTATATAGAGCCATGCATGAGATGTGGCCGTTGAGGGGTACATATGGAAATATAAAATTTGTGGCAGCTTAAGAGAACATGGGGACAAGATCGTACGACGTATCTGTCCTTTCATGCTAGTGGAATGAAATGTTTTGTTTTTACCAGGTACTATTGTTCCACATTAATGTTATCTTCTAACTTTTTGCACTTCAGAGACTTCTGCAAGCATGAGTAAGAAAAAAGAACATAACTTCTGGTTAGTCAAAACTTCAAGTCTCTAAAGTCTTCAGATCTTCCTCTTCAAATTCCTAAGCACTTGGTTTTGAAAAACCTTGTATCACATCTAAGGTTAAAAGAGCTTCAAGTCTTCAGAGTCTTAACAACTTCGTCTTAAGAGTCTTCAGCACTTGGTCTTAGAACCATGTATCACATCTAAGTTCAGAAGAATTTCAAGTCTTCAGATTCTTCAGAGCCACATCTTCAAAGTCTTCAACACTTGGTCTTCAGAACCCTTTGTCTTCTAAAACTTGAGTCTTTAGCATCTTGGACTACGTTCACTCATAACTGCTGTCTGGAGATCTTCAGACTGGTTTCTTCAGACTTACATATCAGAGTAACTTAACTTCAGAGCCTTCTGAAGTTTTCCTCGCTACTTGTTCATCAGAACCTCTATAGCTTAGAAGCGGAGCATTTTCTCTACTAATGTCTTGGCCACGCCGTTCATCAAAAGAAAAACTTTTTTGTCAATTCTTAAAAATACAAAAAACATTAGAGTATCAAAATTGTTCACACAAACATACTCTTTTTTATGATCAAAACTTAGAGACATAATTGCTTAACCAAATCTCGTTTTAACAAAAGTAACTTCCTTGAATCTCACCCAGAGTCAGATCAGGATACCGACTCTGGTACGAATTGAAATTATGGCTGTTAGAATTAGGATGTCCTAAAAGATGTCGTAACACCGATTCCAACTTCACACAATACAACAAGATGTATTGACAAATAAAACAGTGTTGAAAGCAAATAACACTAGATATGTTTACCCAGTTCGGAGACAACAACTCTTCTACTCTAGCGGGCTACCAAGCCAGAGATGAAATTAACTTGTTAGTATCAATTTATAGACCTCACAACAAATATCACAGTTTACAACCTACTCACTTAATCACCACCCTTTGCTAAGTTCTACCTAAGACACACCTAGTCACCTCATTTGATCCAAAATGGGGATGGTTGTTCCTAATTCAATTAAGTTTTTGCCATCATCATTCCTGCCTTGATATGATATAAATTTCAAGTGTGAATTCCATGTTGGATCAGTAGGGAATAATGTTAAAAATTGTAATGATTTCAAGATTAGGGTATAAGAGATGATTTTCAACAAGTTGTTGACTTTCAAGGAAGGATCCCGTTAGTGAATGGCAACCCCTCGTCCAAGTGAGTAACAAGACTTCAGGAAGTAGTTCCTAAAGTCGGTGAATCATACAGTAAAGCTCATCCTCAAAGATGATGATCATTAGGCCATTTTATCATTTTCATTTGTAATTTCCTTGTTTTCTAAGTACTATTTGCTTTTAAAACTTGTTGCTTTTGAATGGTAACAATAATGAAATGATCATGCATCTTTTGAATTAATCATTTTGTGTTCACTCGTTTTTCTTTCCTTTGTATCACACAAAAATGAAAAGAAAAAAAAACAATACCAATATTTCTCTTCCTCGCTTTCTTTATCAACTTTTGTTTAAGAAAATGTTGGATGAAGGATGATGTGAATAAAATACCCTAAATGTATAAAGTATGCTTTTGAATAAAACCTTGCTAATGATGTAAAATATTGTTTCAATTCCCAAACACCAAGGAAGTAAGAAGTTAATTCCTCGTCAACTCCTTTGAGCCTATAAGTTGGTGTTTCTTTCTATATTGAAAACCTTTAGTCTTAACTAGGGGAATGGTAGATTTTTAGTTAATTTTACTATCCGTCCAAAATTTAAGATAACTATCCCATCTTACACCTTATAATAAGAGGTTCAGCCACATTTTTTTCTCGGACAATCATGAAGTGCCAAGGAAGTCGTGAAAATTCAAAATTTTATACTAGTAGTTTCTAAGTAACCAATAACATGGCAATCACGATCCTTTCAACAAAATCCTACCAAGAGAACAAATTTTTCTTAAAAAACAAAACAAAAAAACAAAATACGAAATAATGAAAAAACAAAGGAAAAATAAAAAAAGAAGGGTCACCAAAAGATGTTAACAGAAACAAAATAAAAAGATCAATTGACTACTATATAAAAAGATAAAGAAAACAAGAATAGGTGACTACCATATCAAGAAATATCATTAGTTATTGAACCATCACCTTTACCTTTATACATTCAGAATTCACTTGTAAATTGAATGTGTGGGTCAAATTAATAGAAGGTAGGAATGAAGATTATTAGAAGAAGAATGTGTGGGTTAAATTATAATTTTGAGCCTTATATACTTTCACAAAAAATTTCCCAAATCTCACTCACTCACATGATTCTATAAAGAGCCAAGAAAATTGAACATTAAAGAAAAAAGGAATCACACGAAAAATACATTCTCTCATCCACCTTAATCTTCTATAATCATCATCATTAACCTCCATTAAACCTCCATCTCAAACCACTAACCTTCATTCTCTTCATCATCCATAAACACCCTTCTTATCCATATACCTAACCCCCATTAATTTTCTTCATCATTATCTTATTAAAAGAGATCAGCTTCACTCTTTAAACTCTAAATACCTTTGACCTTCATCAATACTACACCAACACACCTAAAACCAAACCCCAAAGCCAAAAAAATCAGCTAAAATAGAGAGGAGAGTAACAGTATAAATATTCACAAAACATCCACCACCATATTTCAACTCCTACTTCTTTATTCAAAATTTAACCACCACTCCTCTAAATATTCCATAAACTAACATCATAAACCCTTTCAACCTAAAGGGAAAAACAATAAAACAACATCATGACCAAATTCAAATAGAAAATAAAGAAAGAGTTTTGATTCGGGAATTTCACCAAACATCTTGTATGTAAGTAGTAATTTGAGATTTTAGAGCGTTTTGAGGAATGAAACAGTCTCATAGCAACAAACAACTCAACAACCGCCAGAGATTTTTCGTTTGCACGCCTCTGTAGCCAATGTCAATTTCAATCGTTATCCATTGCACTTGTATGTTTTTATTTTGGATAATTGTTTATTACATGTTTGTAATGTTGTTGTACGAATGGATATAAGAAATCGAGCGAGAGAGAGTTTTGTAATGTTTGTTGGGTGAGAAATTTTTGGAGAATGAAGAAATGAAATGATTGTTGTTCAACGCGAGAGATGAGAGAAAGCGGAAAAATTCATTGAGAAGATGAGAATTAGGATTAGGAGAAATTAGGAGAAGGGGAGAGGAATATTTCATTTTGATTCTAGATTTATGAAGGAACCGTAAATTTGAAAACGACAAAGAGTTTTCTAGAAAACACTTATGAGATAAGATGATTCTCTTCATGTATTTTTTACTTGTCTTCATTTCAATGGTGGTTACATTTGGTTTTTTGTTATTTTCTTTCATATGAAATAAAGGGAATCACATAGTGGATCGATGTGTTTACTCTTTTTTGTTTTTTTCTTCTTATTTGGTTTATAAAAAATGAGAAAAAAGGGGGATGTGCCCCTATAACAATTTCTTTATCATTTTATTTTTGAGTTTAATTAATTAATTAATTAATTATATTAGGTTTAGTTTTTCATATGGACTTGGGCCTAAGTCCTTTCATGATAGGACCCCATGTTTTTTATTCTATTTTATTATTCTAATCAATTGATTGATTTATATTTGTGATTTGGTTATTTTTGAACTATCCTTAGGACTACACCAAAGGTCTATAAAATGGTTTAAAGAAGCCATAGGTCACTGCAAAGTAGTGAGCTGAACTCGTGGGATGATTTATTTTTTTTAAATGTATAATACTAGTCATTCTTATTCGATATGCAGAACTAACCATCCTATATCAAGAACTCATCACTAGGGATGAAAATATCCCACCACAAGGTTAGGGGCCTATAATGATACTCAAATGTAATCTAAAATATCTAAATTATAAAATGCATATCCATATACCCCAATATCTCTTATGAGAGGATTTTGGTAGGAGTTAATTGGAATTGGTTGTTGCATCCTAGTTATCTTTTTTATTTGAAGAGTTTATGGAACAACAAAATGTCGAGTAAAGTTTTATTATTTAGTTGGAGATTGATCTTGAATATGTTACCATCTAAGAAGGAGTTGGGGAAGCGGGGAGTTGTCACGGGATGTCACAATATTATTTGTATGTTTTTTTGGGAAGAAGAGGATGTCAAGTATCTCTTTGATACTTGCTCCGTATCAAGGTTGTGGTGGCGGAAGATTTGTTAGGGGATTCACGATGATGGTTTCAAGTATGTGGGTTTTATAGCTGACCGTCTTCAAACTTTGAAGTTCTCGTGTAAGTCTCCTTTTGTCATTTTGGTTTTTGATTTGGTTTTGTGTTGGACAATTTGGTCTTGTAGAAATGAGATTCTTTTTAATGGAGATTCCCTGCTTAAGATTGATGTTGTAGGGATGGTTAAGTTTTTAGATTTAGAATGATTCATCTCTTTTTATAAGATAGGGGCGAATCTTGTTTGACCGAATTAGTGTATTGATCCGGAGTTTTGTATGGCGTTGTTTAGATGGTTAATGCATGAAGGGTTTTTTGTTTGTTTGTTAACTCTTTTCTTTTGTTGTTACCGTGTGTTCGACGCCACTTGTGCTAGTTAATTCATTTCCCTTTATTTATATAACAAAATCGATATCTTATCTACATGTGTGTGTAAAAGATTGAAGAAAAAAATAGATTAAATGGCTTCACATGTGAAAGAAAATAGTGAATAAAAACAAATACAATTAATAAATATTTAATTTTTTTCTTTCATTTGACTTACTAATGATAATGAGTCATGAATTGATCAATCACCTTTTCTAGCACATAATTTTTGTTAAATACTAATAATAATGATAGCCTTAATTAACTGGTTTATAGGCTTTGATTTTATCTTTTACCTTTACAATTAATGTATATAAACAGGATTCTTTACTACTGGATGTAGATTAAGTTTTGTATCAATGAATAAATAATTATTTTCTTCTGTTCCAAAATGGAAAATTAATATGGTATCATAAGTAATCACTTCTCTCCTTTTCTCTTGCTACGTGTCCTCTTCTTTCTTCTAAAATTCGACAAAATCTCTCTCAATCCTTCTATCTTTCGTCCACCACCACCTTCCTTAACCCACATCGCCACACCTTCATACTTTCAACAGAATTTACAGAAACCTAAATTGCACCTTCTTCAAGAATTTCAAGAATTCATGTCTTCTCAAATCAAAAAATTTCGTCACTTCCACAAAACTCTAACTCTTCTGCAAATCCTTTGATTCTTCTGTTTTCCTCAGAAATCTGCATCGTTCACCATCTGTTCCTTATCAGCCATCAAAATATTTTGATCTTTCATATTTTTTAATCAATCATCATAATTTCATTGAATTCATCGTTCCTCACAAACCCCTAATTTCTCTGTAAAAACCCTAGATTCTTTTCTTTCTCATGGATGATTCACCTTTCTTGGACTTTACTCTAATGAAAGTCCATCCCTTATCCTTTTTACCCCCTTCTTGACTACAACAATTACAACTCATGGTCTCGCACTTATACAAATCAACTCCCTTATACCAACACGTGATTGTACCTGTGCTATTCCTTGCACTTGCGGAGCTTCTTCTGATCTCCGAAAATACAAAACTGAAGATCGTGTTATCAAGTTCCTAAAAGGTCTGAATGAACCCTTCTCCACTGTTCACTCTCAGATTCTTCAGCTTGATCCCCTTCCCTCTCTGGTAAAAACATTTTCTATGGTTCTGTGTCTGCAACGTCAATCACTCATTCCGATGGTAGCTGACATTAGGGGTGTTCGCGGTGCGGTTTGGGCAGTTTTGACGCAAAAAATCATCCGATCCGCGAGAGAAAAAGGCATGCGGTTTGGTTTGGTTCGGTTGACTTTTAGAAAAAAACCGAACCAAACCGATGCGGTTTGGTTCGGTGCGGTTGGTTCAGTTTTTTACAAATAATTTGTTGAGTCATACATTCACATATATATGACAACATAACTTTGTATTTGGTCATTCATACATGATACACTACTAAATAATAACCAAAAAACTAATCATATTTGGACAATAACTTTTCATTTAATATGTAAAAGTTAGATTAGACAAAAGTGAAATAATAAACATAAAATAATAGCATAAAACAATATAAAAAATATTATAATAAAACAAAAAAAATAGAAGAGATGAGAAATTAGTGAAGATGAAAAAGAAAGAACATAAGAGAGGATAGATTAGAGATAAAGATGTGCGATAAAATGAAATTGAAAGAGAGAGAAATTGCATAAAAAATAAGAACGTGCAAAGGAAACAATATAAGAGAGTAGAGATTAGATAAGAAGAGACAAGATGTAAGTGGTGAAGATGAAGTGATAATGTTAGGAGATATTTAAGAAGATTGAAATTGAAACCATAATTATAAAGATGAGAAAATTGTCTATAGTCATAAGGCTAATATATAATAGATTTAGGTTTGGGTTAGATGCGAGTTAAGTAAAATATAGGTTGTAATATAATGCGGTTTAGTTCGGTTTGGTTCGGTTTGCAAAATACAAACCGCAAACCGAACCAAACCATGCAGTTTTGTTAAAAAATTACCCAAACTAATCCGAACCAAATGCGGTTTTTTGCGGTTTTCGGTTTGATTTGGTTTGGTTTGCGGTTTTCTATTGGGTTGGTTTGGTTTTGAACACCCCTAGCTGACATAGCTATGCACATTCAACCCAACAATAATGGGGGAGGTCGCAGTTTCAATAATTCTCGCGGTCGAGGTCGTTCTTACACGGGTTGTGGCTCTTCTTACCAGTGTGTTTGAACTCATTGTGGACGTAATAATCATACGGTGGAAACTTATTTTATAAAGCATGGGTATCCTCTTGGATACAACTACAAAAGCTCCAAAGCAATAATCAATAACGTTGTTGCTTCCACACCAAATGACACCTCCAGCGCTTCTTCTCAGGAATCTCAGCCTTCACTTTCCACTATACAAGAACAGCATAATCAAATCATTCATCTTCTTCACCAACATATATATCCTTCACTCCATGTTATGAATGAAGAATCCCTTCCCAGCATCAACTCAGTGTCTACTTCTATGAATGGTAAGCCACTTGTATATTGGGTAATCGATGGAGGTGCTACTCATTATATGATGGAGGTGCTACTCATTATATCACTCCTACATTGACTTATTTTTCTTCGTACTTTCATGTTACACCCATTACCATGAAATTTCCTAATGGATTTACTATTTTAGCTGACATCGCAGGAACTATCCATCTTTCTAATAATATGGTATTAGAGCCTGATTTTGTAGATAGAGATTGGGCTACTCGCCCCACCACACGTCGAGAGGCTTCGCAATCTTTCTGAAAAAGTCATGAATATCCTGGAAATCAAAGAAGCAAACGACTATCTCCTGTTTGAGTTTTGAAGTTGAGTACTGCACCCTTGCTAGTCTTACATGTGAAGTACAATGGTTGCACTACCTATTCAACAATCTTAAAATTTCCTTTTCAAGACCAACTTCCCTCTACTGTGAAAACAAATCTGCTATTTATCTAGCACATAATCCAATGTTTCAAGAACGTTCCAAACACATCGAAATTGACTGCCACCTGATTCAAGAAAAACTGGAATCTGGGACCATCAAATTGTTCCTCATTCCATCTTCTGCTCAAATCGTCGATGTCCTCACCTAGCCTCTGTCCAACCCATCCTTTTCATCTTGAGGTGGGTCACTCCGAAGTGGAAAAAATGTCTCCGACAAACCATATATTTTCATAATGATACACACCATGTTATATGCACTTCCTATAAAATGGCCAATTTCAAGGAAGCGTATCCATTTTGACTCTAGTACGATACCACTAACAAAAAGAATAAGAGCATTGTGAATTGCATCAAAATTTTATTTTTCCCTTATACTAATGTGTATAATTCCCTATGCGCCATAAACTCTTTCAAAAGTTGTTGCAACAAGAAAGTGATTCTCCTTTCATCTAACGAGCAATCCATATAGAGTCGGATAACTGCAATTACTATCACCTTTAACAATTACAATATGCTCAAATATTTGTTCATAAAAAGTGGCATTTATTCAATGTAGATTATGTTCGGCATCGGCGGTGAAAGAGGTGGTTCGCTAATGTCAGAAGGCTTATAAACCTTTTTTTGAGATTTCATAACTAGAGAATTCGAGAAATTTAAATTAACATGTTCAAAGTATGAAAGAGATTGCTTCTTGAATTGTCATCTTGTTTGGTTTGACCTTTTTAGGGACACATTTGATGTTAACCAGTTTCGAAAAAGGTTTCATATATGTTGTTTCTGGATAGACAATCTTCCTCAACCTCTCTTTGATGTGAAATTTTATGGTGTCATCTACTTTAAAAAATCTATGTTTGGATTATTTCCCACTCGGTCATTATAGTTATACTTGCTTTATCATCCTTCACCATACCATCGTCATCAAACTAGATATTTTTCCAGTGAGTGTAGACCATTCATATGTAACAGAGTATCAAGCTTCATTTTTTTCAAAAGAGGCAAGCACATGGAAGGCTGTAAGTATTCCTAAGTGTACATCCACACTTTGAACTATCCGAAATTCAATCCAGCCTAAGATACATTGCCAACCAACTACAAATAGAGAGTGTTGTCTTTGAATCGATGTTCTAACACAGTAATGCTCTGATCGAAAGTTCTATATATTTCATTATGTTGGTTTGTAGCATTTGGTTTACGACGTCCCTTTATCTACAAAAATCACTCTTACTATCACCAATCATTTATCCAATGCTGAATATGCAAATTCAACTTTGTTAGTTGTTTTATTTTTGAGGTGTCTAACATAACCAGTCCAAGCACAAACAATATTCTCCTCCATTTGGTTTAGAAAAATACTTTCAAAGTATTTAAGGAGATTTGACACACACACACACACTCCTAAAATGCATTGCAAAGGCAACATACAAGTCTTTCGTGGGTGAATTTAATATACCATTACATGCATCCATTATCTTTTTCAACACGACACTAGGTTTGACCATTTTTTGTCTTCACCCTTAATTTGTTTGGTGCCTTCTGCGGGTTTAACCCAACTTCTCACATTTATTTTTAAGTGATATCGATAAAGTAATACGTAGGATGTGGGAAACATCTTTGCAACCAATTTGTCAATTCAATATCTCGATCGATGACAATTACATTTGACATGTTGTCTCGATCCTTTAACAAAGTCGTGCATATTTCAAAGGCCCGTGTAGAGTTGTCCTATTTTCGGAATCCAAAATGCAAATTTGACTAAAAAAGTCTTCTCCGTAGAGGTAACCCCAAGAATTTCCTAAAACGGAATCCTATACTTGTTAGTCTTATACATTGAATCAATTATGAGAACAATGGGAAATATGTTGAAAAACTTGATACTTTCGGGACTAGTTTCAATCATGTCACAAACAGTGGCTTCATCCACACAAAATCTATACCTAGAAACACAATGGTTATCATCCAAAAGCTTCAAAAGTTGTTGCATTTCAGATCTTGGACCTCTTATCGCCATGTTGTTTCGATAGCGCTCACGGTATATCTACTTGATATTTGAAACAATTTTAGGTCTTTTTCATTTCAAATATGCAAGTATGTTTTTGGCACCACCCTGATTAAAGACATGCCCGAAACAATTTCTTTCTTCTATGATTTAAGGCGGCATACGATGACCAACTAACTTGATTTGTAAGACATGATTATATGTATCAGAAATCACATAAATTTTCATATATGATTCACCTTATATAGTTCTCCTCGTAGACATTTTACATCTAACTACACAAAGGAGGGTAAGAGAACTTAGATAATACACAATACCACATGTTTAAGGAAAATATTTTTTAATACTCATTAGATATAAAATGTTAGAGGTATAATAGAGAGAAAAAATTATTTTCTGCTTCTATTTTCTTTTAAAATTTGAGGGAGAAAAGTCTATTTAAGTCTCACATATTTTTAATTTCTACGTAGTATTTTTCTTCATTTCCAAACAATTAAATTATTTATCTCTCTTCTTTTACTCTCTCTTTTGCATTACCTACTCAACCAAATAGAAAGTAAAGAAAAGAGAAAAAAGATTAATTACTGGTTTGATAGATGTGATATATTAGAAGATGTAAAAGAAAAAGAAATATTAAATAAGTCTTGCAGAGTTAAAAGTGACTAAATACTATTGTTGAATATGTTGTTTGGAGTATCAACATGTATACTTACTTTAAGGAAAATATTAAAAAGTGTTTTTGGATATTGCAAAATAGATAAAAGAGATATATTTTGTATAAATAATATTATAACTTAATCTAACAAGTATTTAATTTGTATTTTCAAGACAAAATTTACCTTCATGAAATCTTTAAACAATAAATTTATAGTAATTATTTGCCTGATGATAAATTTTTTTTTGCATGACAATTTTACCATAATATAATAACTGAAAATGACAAAACAAACAACGGTTACTAGAAGCACACATGTGCACAATCTTACTCAAACATGGAATGATTAATAAATGAAAGAAAAAGAACACACACTGCCTAATATAAGAAACAACATCAAGCTATATGCATTAAAATCAGGTGAAATTTCATGGACCACTACACTGCACCTGGTATTGATCTTGACTATAGCTTGCTGGTTGGTGTACTATGAAGGATTTGATACACATTTTATGTTTTCAAAGTTAACCTGGACAGATGAACCATGCAATAAGACCGCACCCCAATTATCTGAAAATTTGTTGTTTATGTGTGAATGATGTGGTCCATGAAGTATTTCCAATAAACATTTCTTAAGTGTTTAGAACTCTTGGCATTCATACTTACAACCAATAAAGGAAATTGTATTAATCATCTTTGGCCTCTTCCTTCTAGTTAGGACTCAAAATTTAGGTGAAAGGTCTCACCACTAAGGGAAATT
Organism: Vicia sativa; assembly: GCA_021764765.1. NCBI lineage: Eukaryota > Viridiplantae > Streptophyta > Magnoliopsida > Fabales > Fabaceae > Vicia > Vicia sativa. The sequence continues at coordinate 67,464,946 of CM038792.1, forward strand.
GGGAAAAGAGAACGAGTAAATGTAATAGATAAGCATTTGATTTTTTTAATGGATATTATGAAATAGAAGTTGATTGATTTATATCTTGTAATATAACATTGTAATTTGTAGAAATTGAATTACTCATGAGAGTTACACGAATGACGTCTCAAGAGTGATTTCTTAGTGTTATTTGATTGAGTATAATTGTGAAATACAATACTATGCTACAACAAGTTAATATGTAATAAGCTTAAATAGTATATGATCAATTTAATTTAAGTTAGTATGATTTTTTTTAATCTTTAATTTATTTATTTTTAAATAGTAATTAAATGTTAAATATTTTTTATTTTAGTTCTTATAGGACCTAACATACTATTTAATTCTATGAAATATTTAACTAGTTAAATTTTAAATATACTAGAATCAAATATCAAACTTTACAAAGTTGTAAATTTGTGTTCTCTTAAAATTTCCTTTCAACCACATATAGGTTATGTTTGCCTAGTCATATTTTCAGTATTTATAGTTTATAAACTTGTATGATAATAAAAGACTTATTTGATAATCTTTTTTATCTCGAGTTTATATATTTTAGTTTATAGCTTATTTTTCATTATTATAAATAGTATTTTAGTTTGTGTTTATAGCTTATTATTTTTTCTTTCATTATTACTCTTATAAATTTTAATTGTTTTAAATATATATTTAATTATTAATCAAAAATATGTTTTATAGTGATGGTTGATAGCTTATAGCTGATGACTGTGATTGATAACTAATAAGCTAATTAATGTGTTTGGTAAAATTAACAGTTTAACTAGCTTATAAATGTAAATTAACATAAAAACATATTTTTTAATTAATAATTAAATATATATTTAAAACAATTAAAATTTATAAGAGTAATAATGAAAGAAAAAATAATAAACTATAAACAAAAACTAAAATACTATTTAAAATAATGACAGAAAAATAATCTATAAACTAGTAAAATACACCATAAACTCGAGATAAAAAAGGATTATCAAATAAGTCTTTTATTATCATACGAGTTTATAAACTATAAGCTATAAAAACTGAAAATATGACTAGGCAAACATAACCTATATGTGGTTGAAAGGAAATTTTAAGAGAACACAAATTTACAACTTTCTAAAGTTTAATATTTGATTCTAGTATATTTAAAATTTAACTAGTTAAATATTTCATAAAGTTAAATAGTATGTTAGGTCCTATAAGAACTAAAATAAAAAATATTTAATATTTAATTACTATTTAAAAATAAATAAATTAAAGATTAAAAACAAAATCATACTAACTTAAATTAAATTGATCGTATAGTACTATTTAAGCTTATTTCATATTAACTTGTTATAGCATAGTATTGTATTTCACAATTATACTCAATCAAATAGCACTAAGAAATCACTCTTGAGACGTCATTCGTGTAACTCATGAGAAATTCAATTTCGACAAATTACAATTTTTCATTACAAGATATAAATCAATCAACTTATATTTCATAATATCTATTAAAAATCAAATGCTTATCTATTACATTTACCTGTTTTTTCCAATTTCCTTAGTGGTGAGACTTTTCACCTAAATTTTGAGTCCTAACTAGAAGGAAGAGGCCAAAGATGATTAATACAATTTTCTATATTGTAAGTATGAATGCCAAGAGTTCTGAACACTTAAGAAATGTTTATTGAAATACTTCATGGACCACATGATTCACACATAAACAACAAATTTTTAGATAATTGGGGTGCGGTCTTATTGCATGGTTAATCTGTCCAGGTTAACTTTGAAAACATAAAATATGTATCAAATCCTTCATAGTAAACCAACCAGCAAGCTATAGCCAAGATCAATACCAGTTGCAGTGAGGTGGTCCATGAAATTTCACCTGATTTTAATGCATATAGCTTGATGCTATTTCTTATTATAGTGTGTGTTCTTTTTCTTTATTTATTAATCATTTCATGCCTGAGTAAGATTGTGCACATGTGTGCTTCTAGTAACTGTTTTTTTTGTCATTTTCAGTTATTATATTATGGTAAAATTGTCATGCAAAAAAAATATCATCATGCAAACAATTACTATAAAGATATTGTTTAAAGATTTCCTGAAAGTAAATTTTGTCTTGAAAATACAAATTAAATACTTATTAGATTAAGTTATAATATTATTTATACAAAATATATCTCTTTAGCTCTTTGCAATATCCAAAAACACTTTTAATATTTTCCTTAAAGTAAGTATACATGTTGATACTCCAAACAATATATTCAACAATAGTATTTAGTCACTTTTAACTCTTCAAGACTTATTTAATATTTATTTTTTCTTTTACATCTTCTAATATATCACATCTATCAAATCAGTAATCAATCTTTTTCTCTTTTCTTTACTTTCTATTTGGTTGAGTAGTAATGAAAAACAGAGTAAAAGAAGATAGATAAATAAATTACTTGTTTGGTAATGAAGAAAAATACTACATAGAAATTAAAAATATGTGAGAGCTAAATAGACTTTTCCTCAAATTTTAAAAGAAAATAGAAACAGAAAATAATTTTTATTTATTTTTCTATTATACCTTTAACATTTTATATCTAATGACTATTAAAAATATTTTCCTTAAACATATGGTATTGTGTATTATCTAAGTTCTCTTCCTCTCCTTTGTGTAGTTAGATGTAAAATGTGAGAGAACTATATAAGGTGAATCATACACAAAAATTTATGTGATTTTGATACATATAATCATGTCTTACAAATCAATTTAGTTGGACATCGTATGCCGCCTTAAATCATAGAAGAAAGAAATTGACATGTCTTTAATCGGTGCCAAAACATACTATGGATTTGAAATGAAAAAGACCTAAAATTGTTTCAAATATCAAGCACATATATCGTGAGCGCTATCGAAACAACATGACGATAAGAGGTCCAAGATCTGAAATGCAACAACCTTTGAAAAGTTACACAAAGAATGGTGCTCAACCTTTGAAAAGTTAAACAAAAAAGGGAGTTTAACTTTTCAGAAGATGAATATCAATGAAAAATCAAGTTCGCATGAGAAAACAAATCTCTAGCATCTTGCATGAGACCTGTACAATATTGGTGAGAACTAAATCTTGATATCAACGGAGATTTATTTCATGCAATGTATTTTTAAAAATCCAGGTAACCTATGTAGTATGTAAATAAATTAATGTATTAATATTTTGGGTAAACAATGTAACTATTTTTTCGTAAAAAAATAATATTATTACCCCTTGTTGGTGATTTTAGTATCACCAATGTATTTTAGTAGTAATGTGATTTACTAAAGGCCAATGCAATTATACGTTAAGTTCAGAAACGAGTTAGGGAAGTGTGGAGTGCACGCTCGTTGAGCCAATGTATAATTGAATACGAACAATTGAACGGGTTCCAAGGGGCGGAGCCCCTGGCGGGGTGCGGGGCAGCACCCGTTGGAAAATTTTGAACCCTTTTCGCCAACCGACACAACCGATTTCGAACTGGTGTGTCTTTTCGTTTCAGTCTTTTGATCTCCTATCTAAGGAGTCATTTGGCCTCGGTTTCGCACACAGGAAACGACCTTTAATCTCTACATTCGAATCGATTTCTATTGCCAGAAAACCGATTGTTCTTCAAGAATTATCCCGCAAGATTTCGTGAACCGTGCAAGAATAGGGTCGAAATACTTTGTTCGGAAAGTGAACAAACACGATTCTTGAAGTTATCCAGATTATCTTACCCTAATTTCTAACACCCTATGTTTTCTTTCAAAACCGAGAGGTAACCGAGGGATAATTAAGAGTTTTGTTTTTGATAACATGATAGTTAAGAGTTTTATTTTTACCATATTCACTAGCCTTAAACAAAAAAAATTTGTTCATTTAATGATTATCAATTCTCAAGACTTTGCTCTGAGTGATCCGCGTGAAATTTAAGTGACTTCGATTATAAAGCATGCTGAATATTGAAAATCATCCTAAATGAAACATGATACACTTGAAACCTAGAGACTCTCTTTTTTGAGCGTAAAATTTTCTATGATGGATTGCAAGAGAAAAAATTATTTGGGTTAATGTTTGTTTTAATAAAATATTTTTAGCGAAAATCATTTCTTCATCTAACCCTTTTGTTTTATATAAGAGACAAATGCAAGGAAAAGCAATCGAAAACATATTGCACCCAAGATTTTCTCTTCTCGAACTTCAATTATTCAAGATCTAAAATCTAGATCTTCATGGAAATTAATTTTATTATAATAATCTCTATAAACAATATAATTTGAGTTTTTTCCATTTTGTTTCTTATTTGTAAGTTGAGTTGCTTTGTGATTTTGTTGTTGTTAGATCTAGTTTGTGAATCACTTTGAAATTTCATTGCATCCTTATTTGATTATAGTGAAGCACCTTGTTCCAATGTAATTTGTAAACAAATAATTGTATTAATATTTTGGGTATACAATATTCTAACGATTTTTAAAAATTAAAATGATTTTACCCCTCGGTTTTATTCGTAAACCAAGAGATATGATAAGTTAATTTTGAAAATAATAAAAATGAGGTTGCTGGGATTCGAACTCGTGTACGTATAATTTTACTTCTCGATATTTAATCCATCGAGGTGATAAGTGAAAATTTATCATGACACTCTTTGTTACGTCAGCTTTAGGTAAATTACATTTCATGTTCGAAGTTAAAAGCGCTTTTGTAGTAGTGGTGGCTCTAATCACCTTTATCGCGTTGTGGAGGCACTTGCACGATTAGCACTCTGATTCTCAACTTTACCTCTCGATTTTTAATCCACCGAAGGGATAAGTGGAAATTTATCATGACGTCCATCGTTACCTTGCTTCTTTAGCCGAGGTAAATTGAAATTCGTGTTCGACGTTAAAAGCGCATTTTGTAGTAGTGATGACTCAAATCACCTTTACGGCAGAGGAACTTGCATGGTTAACACTCTAATTCTCAAATCGATTCGATTCAAGGAGAGTAAAGTGAAATTGGAGATTTGTGTACCTTTTCATGGCATGTGAATTGTCTTATATATAAGGTCAAGTAGAGTGTGCTTGAGGAGGATTGGGTCGTGGTTTGTTGGGCCTTTGGCCGTCTGTTGCCCCAAGGTTGTGTCGAACGTTGAAGGAGATGGGGTAAGCTTTAAGTATCATTGACCGACCTTTAGATGATAGTCGGTGTGAAGTATGGTGAATCGCATGGGGTAAGTTTGAAAATTGATGGGGACTTGCGTTTAGTGTACTTTTATCATTGAGAAACTTCATCACGATTCCTAACACATGTGATGATGTGACCAACTAGAGAGGTGTAGTCCTTTCATGACCAATAATGACCCTCCTCTTGAATATATTTTCCTTTGAATGAAATATATTTTGCGAATCTAGCAAAAAACCACCACCTTATATGAGGTCGGATCTCCTAGATCTTTAAAAGATATGAGAACAAGTTATCGACAATCTCGTCATAAATAGGACCACAATCAGATTGGGATTAATAAGAAGACACAATAGTGAAAGGAGTCACCATCCTTATCATACCGCCAAACTCACCTATCATACTCCTCATTAAACAGAATGCTTTGAGAGCCAAGAAAACTCAACAAAAGGTTCCCCATGAAGAAAGCACAATTGTTTCCATTTAAGGTTCTAAATTATCCTCTCATGGTCATTTCTCCCACCTCACCTACAACATCATCTTACATTTGGATATAAAGTAGTCTTTAAAATTTGATCTTGAGGGAACATTGTTTAGCCAATGAACTCCCAAAAGGAGTTCAAAATACAGACCTTCTTAGACAAAAGTAACTCAAACCAATTTGAAGGGTCATCTTTCTTGGATCCAAGTAGAAATTTTCTCCACCATGTAGAAAAGGAGCGACGCCTAAAGACCTACCAATTCCAAGACGAGACAATACAAACACCATAATGAGAAGAAAGAATTTTATTCTAGAGACTAGAACAACTAAGAAGTTTCCATCTCCATTTGGATATAAGGGATATATTAACCATTTGAGATCATTAACATTAAGACCTCATACTTATTTGGCTTACAAACTTTAGACCACCTAATTCATTGAATTTTAAATTTCTCATTCACCCTCCCCATGAATATCCTTTAAATCTTAACCAAATTCTTCCACACTTCACAAACATCTTAAAAATGGTAGAAAATCGAATCGCGTTAAGTATAGAATTAAGAGTAACTATAGCCCTAAGGTAACAATGGACCAAGAATTATGTCTATTCCAAATTAGATATTGCAAATTAAGAATCACAAGTAGATTTCAACTTAGAGTTAACTCATATTGGCAATCCTCGAGCGAAAGAGACTCTATCTTATAGTGCAAAAAAACTCTTAGCAAGTTGGAGGAAGGATGGGTCAATATTAATCCCAATCACTGATCTTATGAAAATTATCTCCCATTATAAGCAAGCTCAAACCCTCAAAATAACTTGGATAGCTCATAAAGTCTCGATCGACAATTCAACCATGATTAAGGTATCTTCAACATAAGGAGAGACACTTCCAAATTGGAGGGACCAACTTTATGATAAAAAAGGCTAAGCTCGAGCACGGTGAATCAACCCGCTTAGACCTTCAACCAAAAAGAAAGATAAAAGGAGTTAAGGGATCTCCCTACTTCAACCGTCTTTAAATCTTGATTTGAGGAGTAATGTAATCATTGACTAGCACGACTTCTTATTATTGATGGCTTGAGGAGTCATGTTGACTATTCACTCTTATAGCTCATTCCAAGGTCTTAGAAAAAGATTTGCAACCGCGCAAAGACGTAGCAACAAAATATTATCTACAAGTGTCAATACCAATATAATTATCTGTTGTTTTTATGTTAAAAAATAAATTATAATTAATTCACACCGCTACGACTGCATTTATTATCACAACACGTTTGACGATCACGTTACGATCCAAAACGTGAAAGCCTTTATGCATCCAAAGTCAAAGTCGATCAAAATCATTTTTTTAAAACTTGGCTCCTTTTTTTGTGTTGTTATTGCTTGCATTTTATTTTTTTTACAAAATTTGCTTGCATAGTTTTAATAAGCTATTTATTGTGATTTTCTATGTATTGTTGTCTTAACTCTTTTCTCTTTTTAAAAATAGTTTTTATATATTTTTATTAGCTATTAAAAAAATTCTTTACTAATACATCTCTCTTATTTACAAAATAGTCTCATTGACACACAACACTACACATAAATACAATGTCTACATTTACATTATAGATTATTATTATGTTGTTATTCTTAATTATTTTAACGTTATTTTACCACGATAATTGACTTTTAATCCAAACTCACTTTCACATGATGTAACCAAACATGCCCTAAGTCACTACTATCTCATTTTAAAGTCACGAGACGGACTGTCCTCTCTTGAATTCAATAAATATTGTATGTGTGTGTGTAGTGATGGTGAAGGAACCAAAGTGAGAGAGAGTGTAGAAGAACGATAGAGAACTTTCAAAGCTCTTTATCTTCTACCATCACTCAACTATAGCCTCTATATATTTTCTCTTTCTGTGGAGTGGTGTACCATAACACCTTCACCATGTAGGTCTCCGTCCCCATTTGATTTTCTTCTCTTCTCTTCAACTACTACTCTTTTCTCTCTCTCTCTATCTCTCTATGACTTTCTTTGTTTCCTTGATTTTCGGGAGACGGATGGAAATCCATTAGATCTTAACACTCTTCCCATGATAGAGATCATCATGCTAAACAACTCCGACACCATCTCTTCACCACCGTAATTAATCCATTAGTTAATTAGTTAAAACAAATTGCAATTTCGGTCATACAGATGTTAGTAGATGTGAAGTAACTATAATTTATTCTTCATCACAAAACGGCAATATCTTTTTAGCGACCCTTTTCTCTCTTCATTCATGATCACATACCAAAACAATGATAACTTTTTTAATTATCATTAGTATATTTTCACAAATGAAAGTATGAAACACTAGGTGATGATTTGTTTGACCAAGAAAAAGTGTTAGTTTTCATCATGTTTTAGACCTAGCCTTGTAAAAAGCGAAAAGTGTGGTAGTTGATAAAGTTATTATTATAGATAAATGTAATGATGATTTGATGTTAAAAAAGGAAAAGGAAGGGTCTCATCAAAGTTACTAAAATAGGATATTTTGCTTACAACAGTTACAGGTTATAAGGAAAAAGGAGGCGGCGAAGATGATAGAAAAGACGAGGTTGAAAAGGTCTATGAATGTAGATTTTGTTCCCTCAAATTCTGTAAATCTCAGGCTCTTGGAGGACACATGAACCGTCATCGCCAAGGCTAGTTGTTACTACTTTCTCTACTTTTTCTTCTCTTTCTTCATTAGTTTTTGCTTTGATTTGATTTGTGAATGCGGTTTTTTTCAGAGAAAGAAACTGAAAAATTGAACAATGCTCGTCAGCTTCTCCTACGTAATGATCAGAACCTTGTTACTCAAGCTGCCCTTCACATAGGGTATAGTATATTCTACTCAGTTCTACTTCTAAATAATTGATTTATAGTAATGAAAATTACATGGGTAATAGGATAAAAACCCTATTCCAACGAAGACATTTTTTGCGGTAATGGCTACGACAAAACATTTTTGGATGTGCCGATATTTTTACCACCGTTGTATATTAAAAATAAATTATGATTAATTTACAATGTGATAATTATAATTATTGTCACAAAATTTATATCGATCAACGAAAGTTTTATAAGTCCGAACGATTGTATGGTATATTATATTTATGTGGACTAATATTTTGTGAAATTGATATTTAGATGCTATCCAACAATGCCTATGAGATTTCAACCATCTTTCATCATCATCAACTCAAGTGCCACCTCATCAACTTGTATAATTCATCTTCAAGGCAAATTTCTTTCACACATTCATCAGAGTCCATCAAGAGTATGTGGTGTGATAAGTCAAGTTACATAGGTGCACCAATTGGACAAAATTTTCCGATCATACGCCACGATCAATCGATTTCAAGATGGTAATTTATAATGCTATCATAAAGACACGTTAGAGATGATGAATTAATTAAGGTTGTGGTGACGATAGCTAGGGTTATGAGTCATCATGAGATGAGAAACAACACTAGGTGGTGCGACTTTTGAGATCAACCTCCTACTTTGGCATGGAGTTATGGGAATGTCTTTTGTATGTTGGTTTAGTACAAAAACAAGTTGGATATTTTGTGTCACTTCTTTTGCATCCCAATTACCAACAATTCTAGTATTATTTTATATTTTATTGCATTTTCTAGTAGTACTATTTCATTTCATTTTGTAACTTTTGGAGTTTCATACTTCTTTTCTAACTTAATAATCCAAATAAATGTTTCTCACTCTCTAGAGTCAAACCATAATTAGAATATTCTAGTTTCTTGATATGCTCATGGTGTCGGTGTCACACTATGCTTGCACAATTAAGGTAATACCACAAGAAAAGTGTGATACTCGAGAGTTTCCGTATACATGTTACTAGAATATTCAAACAATCAATCAATCATGTCTACTATATCAATCTAATTTCTTCTTAATACTAGTACTATCTACAAGTGCTTATATTTCTACCAAACTAATTTCAATTATGTTGGGAATTAATTGACCCATTGTTAAAGTTTGGTTTAGTTAAAGTTTCGCCAAATCATTAACTCATTAATTTGGTAAGTAATGTGAAGAATAATAAATAAGGTAATTTTTATTTTGGATATTTATAAGTCTTGGTAGAGAAACTTTCGAAAAATACTATTTAGAATTTTAATTAATTTTAAGATAAATTATTATTAAAAGACCACAATTATCTTTTGAATAAAATATTAGTATATATCAAGATAGTGCTAAAAAATAAAGAATCAAAAGTTAATGCATCATTTAATTCTTTAATTTAATTTTAAATTTCAGTTTAGTCATTGATGTAATAAGCGTTTGCTTTAGGACCATAATCCTACAAAATCAAGTGATACACTAAAGAGAACATGAATAAGTCAATGGTCTATCTACTAAGATACTCTTTCTATGCAAGGGAGGTGCTTCTATCTTCCAAGTCTTTTCATTTAACTACCTATCTAAGCAGATGTAGTAATTTCGGGATTTTTGCACATCATCAATTTTAGGGAGACTTAGATAGACCAGTTTATCTATACTCTTGATTTTTCTTCTTCTTCCATCACATAGCTATTAAGGTATGGCTTTACCTTTTCAAGATAGCTCTTTTTTTAGTCATGTGTCTTACACTTTCACTATTAAAATACCAAAATTTTGATGAAATTTCAAGAGATGTGTGAGCTATAAATCCTTGGCCTTACACTTCTTGCTTGAGTTTTCTTCCCTTTATTTTCTTTGGATTTTTGCTGACTATAAAACTTAGGGTATCCATACAATCAATAGCAAAAGGGTCTTATTCTAGCGCCTCAAAAACATATAAACAATAAAGTCACCACCAAATTTATTTATTCCTTAAAGGAAAGGAAAAAGGTCGAGATAACCCACAAACAAATGGGAAATGAATAAGATGATCATCGCAGTCAAATTAGGATTCGTGAGTCTGTTATGCAAGGGAAGTGCATTAGCACCCCTCACATCCATTATACTCAATGGTACTTATTTATTTAGTCTTGTGTTAAATGTTAGCTTATACTTGCTTTTATTATGCGAGAAAGAGAAAAGGAAAGGAGAAATGTTTTTAGCTTTTTAAAAGTGGGCTCGCCAAGATGTCAGAACCTTGTGTTTAACATATTCCCCAAGTGCTATGGAAAATTTAGAGCTTATATAGTTCTCGGTTACTAAAATGTTTGTTGGTTGGTTGATTTTATTTATGAAAATAAAAACGTAATTAATTGTACGTGGACGATAAGACTCACCAAATGATTCACATGTGAGCGAAAGTTTAAAAAAGGACTTGCACTTGGACAATGTTTGATGAGTTTGGATTGTTTTTATCTTTTCTGAAAGAAGACATGAAATGCTTGTTGATTAATTTGAAAGATTTGACGTTAGACCAAGGTTTATTTGTTTTTGACTTTTTATTGAGAAAATGACTTGATGTTAGATCAAGTGTTTATTTGTGATATTGTGAATGATCTATAAACAAGGATTAATGAATGATTGTTTAAGAATGTGCACCTTGATATGATCAAAGGTTTTTTGAATTGAAAATATAGGTGATTTTATTGTCAACATATTTATTTAATCAATTGAAGTATATTTTAACTAATTAATCAAATTAATGAAGAGATTAACTACCACAAATAAATAATTAAGGAAATTAAAACAACTAATTAATAAAATTAATTAATTAACTTATTTTAGAATTGATAAAAGAAATAAAAAGTGGTGAAGTAGAAATAAAAACATTTGGGCCGAGGGTCCAAGCCCATTGGTTGTGTTAAGAGGCGTTGGGGATTTCATTAGTGAATTATGGTGTGGTATAAGCAAAAAACTGGTTCAGGTTGGGCCATTGTGATTTTCGTGATGGTGATTTTAAGAAAATAAGGTGTGGTTTCAAATTTGTAGTTGGGCCGGACCCAAGGGCCCATTTGGGTCAAGTCAAACAGAACCCTAAGTAATAGAGTTTGGTCGCCCCTGTTCAATTATTAGCTTACTAAGTAATAAAAAAGGAAAACGACGATCTTCAAAGATCATCCCCCGTCTCTCTCGTTTTCTTCCTTTGTTTCTCATGGTTCTCTCAAAAAATATCACACACACATTAAATCAATGAGGGTTCTGAGGGATTGAGTGCTTGAAGATGGGGGAGTGTTTCTTGGAGTGAGTTTTTCAGTGGAAGTTTTTGAGTGAGATGAAGGTTAGAGTGAGGGTTTGTGAGTGATTTAGAATGGATATAGTTTCTGTAAGATTTTTGAGGGTTGATTGAGGAGAGTTTTTTCTGCAGAGGTTTGTTATGAGATTTTTGTGGGGTTGAGGAGAAGAGGTTTAGCAGTGTGATTATGGGTAGGGATGTCAATGGGGCGGGGCGGGGCCGGGGGGACACTTCCCCATCTTTTTCCCCGCCATCAAATTCATTCCCGTCCCGTCCCGATCTCCGTCACGGGAATTTCTATCCCATCCGTGGATCCCGTTCCATGGGATCCCATAGATCCTACATTTATTCATTAATATTTTATTTTTCTAAAATGTTTATATTTTCTATAAAAATAAAAAGCACAAAGAATTCACATATTTATTATGTTATTAAAAAATACTAGTATTTGACATTTATTATTTTTTATTAAAAATACTAATGGAACACAAAATAATAATATTTTTTATAAATTTCTATAAAATGCTATAAAATTCAACAAAATGAACTATAATACTTTTTAAAGTAACAATATGCCTAAACAACTAAAAAATCCAACAACATAATTATGCTTAAAAACTATACTTCATCAAAACTAATAAGGGATAATTATAAAATTTAGCATCATGAGTATGCTTGAAAAGCTAAAAATACTTCATAATAAGTCAACTAAAAGCAAAAGTCAACATATCTCTATTTGCTCAATTGATAACACACGTAAAGTAGAAATATCAAAATACTTAAAACAAAGTTACATATAAATAAACTAAAATATTAAGCAAAATATCCAAACAAGTAATGATCAATCATGTCTCTCTTCCAACTTCTCCTTGCAAGGTCTTCTTCCTCATTCCACAATTAGATATGACTTTCTTTTCCTACGAAAAGTAAACAATCAATAATTATATTTACTTAAAAAATACTTTAAAACTAAAGGTAATCAACACTAATATGTAAATTACCTTATTATCATCATCATCATCATCATCCATATCTTCATCCACACATTCGAATTTAGTCAACGTTTTTGAATAACCTAAGAAACAAATAGCTAAGTTAAAATTTAAAAATCCTTTTCAATTAATCTTGTAAAAGATAAAATATATTACCTTTTATATCTTTTCGGATCCAATCTTGAGTGCACATCAAAGCCTCTAAAGTGTCTTCCTTCAACCTACTACGTTGTTGACTTAAAACACGACCACTAGTACTAAAGGCGGACTCTGAAGCAACGGTAGAGATAGGAATTGCTAAAAGTCCCTTGCAATCTTTTGCAAAGTTGGAAATTTCAAACCATTTTGTTTCCACCATCCTAAGATGTCAAAATTTTCCTTTTTGTTTATCAAGCAAGACACCATCTTCCAAGTAGGAAGTAAATTCGACTTGACATTTGTAGTTGAAGTATTTTCCATCACATATTCGAATAAGCCTTCTCCCAATCTTGACTTGTGACATCAATGTCATCTACCAATGTTGATGCACCAACTTCACTACTTGTAGGAACCATATCATTATTTGGTTGATATTCTTCAACTAAATCTTCACACATTTGTATTACCTTTTCCAATTCTTTGGGAGCATTATTCCCATACATAAGTGGGAAGAAGTAATTCAACAAAGTTATTTTATATCTAGGATCCAAAACAGCCCCTATTGCCATCACCCCATTAATCAAACTCCAATATTTGTCAAACTTCACTATCATACTTCTTGCCATACTTTGTATAGTATCACTAGAAGAATCTTCCCACTTTCTTAAAGCTAATCTTATTTGACAAACTTTGGGAAAATAAATGTTTGATGTTGGATACTTAGTACCGAGAACAACTCGGTGACACTAAAAATAATTTCAACTTGTCACAAATTTCTCTTGCCATTTTCCAATCTTCTTCACTTGGTGCACACTTATATTGGGAATCACGGCGTTGTTTTAAACGTTTAAAAACTTGTTCGTAAGGCAATGCGTAAAGCATTAAATAAGTAGAGTTCCATCTTGTTCTACAATCTTGTGCAAGCTTCTTTTCATAAGTCATGTTCAATTGATTACAAGTTTCTTTAAATTTCTCCTCCTCTTTGGTGTTGCTACCCAAAACCGACACTTTCCTAATCTTTTCAATTGAACTAGAAATTGTTTGCATGCCATCTTTCACTATCAAGTTTAATATGTGGGCGCAACAACGCATATGAAATAATTTCCTTTTAAAATAAAAGAAGAAGGTGACATCTTATCAATCAAATGGTCAATCGAGCATCATTGGTGCTACAATTATCAACGGTTAATGTTGACAATTTTCTATCAATATTCCAATCCATCAAACAATCTACCAAAAATCACAAATGACCTCGGATGTGGCGTAGGGACATAAATGAACCTAAAATAAATTATAATAAATATCACATAAAATAACTATATTATAATAATAACGTAAATGGAAGGAGAAGTTACACGATGATCCGATTACGCAAAATCCAATTTTCATCAATGTAATGAGTATATGACATATATCCTTTGTTCGGTTGCAGTCCACATATGAGTTATTGCAATGCGGCTTTTATTCTTTGCAAGTATTTTCATTTGCTTTGACTTCTCACTTTCATACAACTTCATTATATCATTCTTCATGGTGTTGCGAGAAACTATCTTGAACAAAGGTTGAAGAGAATGACTATAATTTCTAAAACCAATATGGTTAACCATCATGATGGGATATTCATGCAATATAATCATCTTCGCGAGTTCATTCCTAGAAACATCTTGATTAAATGTATAATTTCCAACCACAAATGATTCATGTATGTTTCCGGATTTTTTTCTGTCACTTTAAGCATGGCTTGTTTTGGACCTCTCTCTGTGCGTTTTGGACATATGCTAATATGATCAAATAAATGTTTTGTACCATTTTTTGTATCACCACCAATTTTCTTATCACAAGATTTGCATATAGCCTTCCAAATGCCTCCTATTTTTTGCCTTTTAAAATAGGGCCAAGCATCTGATTTTAATCCCCTTTTGTTAGGACTTGTAGTGGGTTCAACGGGAGCTTCAGGATCTTGATTTTCTATATTTATTTCATTTGGAGTAGATTGAACTTCCTGTGAGTGAAACTCCACTACTTTCTATAGGAACTTCATTCCCTTCCAAAGCAACATTAGGACTATTAGATGATTGAACTTCACCAACCATTCTTTTACCAAAAACCTGGCACACACAAACACAAATTTTAAAAGGCTACATGGAAGTAGAACAAAAATAATAAATATATGAAAAAATAATAAATAAATGAAATAGTAAATACATGAAATTCACACAAAAAATAATTAATAAGAAAAATCTTATATTTCTAAATAAATGATGCATTACACATATTTCTAAATATGCCTTATTTACTGTAGCTTTTCAATTAGAAATAATAACATATATTAATTAATTATATACATTGAGAATACATTTATTTACCTATATACATGATATATTTACTCGTGTAAAAAGTTATATGTTATTATTTCACTTAATGGCTTTGGTTTTATAATTAGAAATATAAGTTTTTTTTTTATGGGTGATAGCATGATATATTATTGTTTATATGTTATTATTTCATTAATAATTAGAAATATAAGATATTTGGTTTTTTTTATGGGTGATACCGTGATAGCATGATATATTGATTCATTTAAAAAGTAATATTTTTTTGTTTAATATAGAAAATTAAATTATAGTGTGATATATTAATAAAAAATAGGAAAAGTATATTTTAATATTTTTAAGGAAAAATCGACGACATTATTTTAATTACAAATGCATAGTATAGATAAAAATGAACACAAAAATATTTAAAAGGAGATAAAATGAGTAATTTTTGATTATTTTATATTTTTTAATATGCAAATGATTTGATAACTCTAAAATTTCTAAACAATTTAATTTAAATTTAATCAAAATAATCAACTTTTCCTATAAGCAATTACATGAACAGGTTTATGAGAATCAAGGAGAAACAATCTACTTTTTCTATAAACAATAATATAAACAGATTTATGAGAATCAAAGAGAAATAATCTATTTTTCCTATAAATAATTACATGAACAAATTTATGAAAATCAAACCTTATTGATGAAATTGTAAGAGTGTGAATAATGGAAGCACACCAAATAGAGAAGATGGAATTGGAAGAGGAAGATGAATGGAGATTTGAAAGAAGAAAAAGGAGTCTAACGTGTGAGACTCTAAATGTCTAAGAAAATGAAACGCTTCAACTTTTTAGGGTCTAATATTTACATTTCTCTCTTAATAAATACATGAATATTTATTTATTTATTTTATATAAATAAAGGAAATGACTAAAAACCTAATCTAAAATATATATATTAAATTAACTATATTAAAATAATAGGCGGGCGGGGTGTATTCCCGTCCCGTCCCAAATGCTCGGGAATTTTTCTCCCATCCCGCGGGAAAATTCCCATCTTTGGGGCCCGAACAGGCGTTCCATGGGG
Source organism: Vicia sativa (assembly GCA_021764765.1). Taxonomy (NCBI): domain Eukaryota; kingdom Viridiplantae; phylum Streptophyta; class Magnoliopsida; order Fabales; family Fabaceae; genus Vicia; species Vicia sativa. The sequence goes on from CM038792.1 coordinate 67,481,285, forward strand.
ATCCCCATTAATGGTCCAAACCGACATCCCTAATTATGGGTGAATTGATTTAATGAAAGGAAGGAATTGGAATGTGAGAACATAAGAGAATATTTGGTGAGAAGAAGGATATGATATAATCAAGTTTGTTAGCATAAGAATGAAGGAATATTGAGATATTTGGATAAGGATCCGATGAAAATTTTGAGAGTTATTTTGTGTTGTGAAAGTTTGTTGTGAAAAGGTTGAGCTGTGATATTTGAGTTTTGTTGTAATCTTGAAACGTATGATCTGTGTAAACCGTACATGTATTTGAGTGCGCTTTTCTTATGTTATGACGTTCATCTTTTATTTTTGATTGAGAGAAAATTTCTCTACCATCACAAAAAAAATTGGTAGTGTATCTTCTATCAATCACGTGATGCCATTTAATTTTAATATATTTATTTATTTATAAAATAGTATAATTGTTTGTTGTTTCCAAGACATTTTACATTATGATTGATTGAAGGTATACTACCTAACTTTTTGAGTTTGATAGATAAGAATTCACTTTCAAATTGATATGTATGTATGCGGATGCAGAGAATATGGTGATATACAAATGAATCATGTGAAAATCCGATAACAATTCTCTTTTTTATTTGATCAATACCGTACATGTTATGTTATAAGAATGTATTTTGTTTCTTATCTATAATAACAATATTACTATTTAAAATACAAATAAAACTTATTATTATTATTATTATTATTATTATTATTATTAAAAATTATTACTTAAAATGTACTACTCACATTTTTAGTTGAAAGAAAACTAATATGAAAACTAAGTACTATTATTTTCTAAATAACAAAATGGTTTGCTTCTATAAAAATAAAAAACTAAAAAACAAAATTTAATCTATTTAAAAACCAATTATTATCTAAGTTTAATTATTCAATTTAATGTAAAAAAAGGGGGGGAAATTCAATTACTAGAAAAGAAAATTAATAAAAATGCAAATGTATTAAGAAAGTTTAATAAAATGCAAAAAGAAATTAAGTAAAATATTACTTAAAACGTAAAAATTCAAATATTAAAATATCAATGTTGATGATAGTAGAATGTAAGATTCCATCTGAAAATGCGATATGCAAACGAACGACTATGACCAAAATACAAACGACTTAATACAAATGTATGTTATAGACTAGTAAAATGTACCAAACAAAAATTCCATGACCAAGTGAAACAAATATGATATGCTAATGCAAATGCAAATGAATTAATGACTGAAACTCATGGGCGGAATTTAAGGTACGACAACTGCCTCTATTTAATTATATTTTAGCCTGATAACGTAGATCATTGGTAAAATAATTAAATACAATAAGACCTTTTCGTCCCTTATGCAATGATATTATATATTACGAATGTATGAATTATACGGAGAAAACGAAAAGTAAACTCTATAAGGATTAATGAAATAACTTAAAAGGAATTCCAATGATCAATTTAATGAAATAGCTTAAATAGTATATGATCAATTTAATTTAAGTTAGTATGATTTTTTTTAATCTTTAATTTATTTATTTTTAAATAGTAATTAAATGTTAAATATTTTTTATTTTAGTTCTTATAGGACCTAACATACTATTTAACTTTATGAAATATTTAACTAGTTAAATTTTAAATATACTAGAATCAAATATCAAACTTTACAAAGTTGTAAATTTGTGTTCTCTTAAAATTTCCTTTCAACCACATATAGGTTATGTTTGCCTAGTCATATTTTCAGTTTTTATAGCTTATAGTTTATAAACTCGTATGGTAATAAAAGACTTATTTGATAATCCTTTTTTATCTCGAGTTTATGGTGTATTTTACTAGTTTATAGATTATTTTTCTGTCATTATTTTAAATAGTATTTTAGTTTGTGTTTATAGTTTATTATTTTTTCTTTCATTATTACTCTTATAAATTTTAATTGTTTTAAATATATATTTAATTATTAATTAAAAAATATGTTTTTATGTTAATTTACATTTATAAGCTAGTTAAACTGTTAATTTTACCAAACACATTAATTAGCTTATTAGTTATCAATCACAGTCATCAGCTATAAGCTATCAACCATCAGCTATAAAAACATATTTTTTGATTAATAATTAAATATATATTTAAAACAATTAAAATTTATAAGAGTAATAATGAAAGAAAAAATAATAAACTATAAACACAAACTAAAATACTATTTAAAATAATGACAGAAAAATAATCTATAAACTAGTAAAATACACCATAAACTCGAGATAAAAAAGGATTATCAAATAAGTCTTTTATTACCATACGAGTTTATAAACTATAAGCTATAAAAACTGAAAATATGACTAGGCAAACATAACCTATATGTGGTTGAAAGGAAATTTTAAGAGAACACAAATTTACAACTTTGTAAAGTTTGATATTTGATTCTAGTATATTTAAAATTTAACTAGTTAAATATTTCATAGAATTAAATAGTATGTTAGGTCCTATAAGAACTAAAATAAAAAATATTTAATATTTAATTACTATTTAAAAATAAATAAATTAAAGATTAAAAACAAAATCATACTAACTTAAATTAAATTGATCGTATAGTACTATTTAAGCTTATTTCATATTAACTTGTTATAGCATAGTATTGTATTTCACAATTATACTCAATCAAATAGCACTAAGAAATCACTCTTGAGACGTCATTCGTGTAACTCTCATGAGAAATTCAATTTCGACAAATTACAATTTTTCATTACAAGATATAAATCAATCAACTTATATTTCATAATATCTATTAAAAAAATCAAATGCTTATCTATTACATTTACCCGTTTTTTTCCCAATTTCCCTTAGTGGTGAGACTTTTCACCTAAATTTTGAGTCCTAACTAGAAGGAAGAGGCCAAAGATGATTAATACAATTTTCTCTATTGGTTGTAAGTATGAATGCCAAGAGTTCTGAACACTTAAGAAATGTTTATTGGAAATACTTCATGGACCACATGATTCACACATAAACAACAAATTTTTAGATAATTGGGGTGCGGTCTTATTGCATGGTTAATCTGTCCAGGTTAACTTTGAAAACATAAAATATGTATCAAATCCTTCATAGTAAACCAACCAGCAAGCTATAGCCAAGATCAATACCAGTTGCAGTGAGGTGGTCCATGAAATTTCACCTGATTTTAATGCATATAGCTTGATGCTATTTCTTATATTAGGCAGTGTGTGTTCTTTTTCTTTCATTTATTAATCATTTCATGCCTGAGTAAGATTGTGCACATGTGTGCTTCTAGTAACTGTTGTTTTTTTTTGTCATTTTCAGTTATTATATTATGGTAAAATTGTCATGCAAAAAAAAAATATATCATCATGCAAACAATTACTATAAAGATATTGTTTAAAGATTTCCTGAAAGTAAATTTTGTCTTGAAAATACAAATTAAATACTTATTAGATTAAGTTATAATATTATTTATACAAAATATATCTCTTTTAGCTCTTTTGCAATATCCAAAAACACTTTTTAATATTTTCCTTAAAGTAAGTATACATGTTGATACTCCAAACAATATATTCAACAATAGTATTTAGTCACTTTTAACTCTTCAAGACTTATTTAATATTTATTTTTTCTTTTACATCTTCTAATATATCACATCTATCAAATCAGTAATCAATCTTTTTTCTCTTTTCTTTACTTTCTATTTGGTTGAGTAGTAATGAAAAAAACAGAGTAAAAGAAGATAGATAAATAAATTACTTGTTTGGTAATGAAGAAAAATACTACATAGAAATTAAAAATATGTGAGAGCTAAATAGACTTTTCCCCTCAAATTTTAAAAGAAAATAGAAACAGAAAATAATTTTTATTTATTTTTCTATTATACCTTTAACATTTTATATCTAATGACTATTAAAAAATATTTTCCTTAAACATATGGTATTGTGTATTATCTAAGTTCTCTTCCTCTCCTTTGTGTAGTTAGATGTAAAATGTCTACGAGGAGAACTATATAAGGTGAATCATACACAAAAATTTATGTGATTTCTGATACATATAATCATGTCTTACAAATCAATTTAGTTGGACATCGATGCATTAAATCATAGAAGAAAGAAATTGCTTGGACATGTCTTTAATCGGTGGTGCCAAAACATACTTATGGATTTGAAATGAAAAGACCTAAAATTGTTTCAAATATCAAGCACATATATCGAGCGCTCGAAACAACATGACGATAAGAGGTCCAAGATCTGAAATGCAACAACTTTTGAAGCTTTTGGATGATAACCATTGTGTTTCTAGGTATAGATTTTGTGTGGATAAAGCCACTGTTTGTGACATGATTGAAACTCATCCCGAAAGTATCAAGTTTTTCAACATATTTCTCATTCTTCTCATAATTGATTCAATGTATAAGACTAACAAGTATAGGATTCCGTTTTAGGAAATTCTTGGGGTTACCTCTAGAGAAGACTGTTTAGTCGGATTTGCATTTTTGGAATCCGAAAATAGGACAACTTTACATGGACCTTAGAAATATGCACGACTTTGTTAAAGGACCGAGACAACATGTAGAATGTAATTGTCATTGATCGAGATATTGAATAGATGAATTTGGTTGCAAAGATGTTTCCCACATCCTACGACTTTGTCGATGTCACTTAAAAATAAATGTGAGAAGTTAGGTCAAACCCACGGAAGGCACCAAACAAATTAAGGGTGAAGACAAGAAATGGTCAAACCTAGTGTGGTGTTGAAAAAGATAAAGGATCCATGTAATGGTATATTAAATTCATCCACGAAAGACTTGTATGTTGCCTTTGCAATGGATTTTAGGAGTGTTGTGTGTGTGTGTCAGATCTCCTTAAATACTTTGAAAGTATTTTTCTGAACCAAATGGAGGAAAATATTGTTTGTGCTTGGACCGCTCATGTTAGACACCTCAAAAATAAAACAACTAACAAAGTTGAATTTACATATTCAGCACTGAATAAATGATTTGTGATAGTAATAGTGATTTTTGTAGATAAAGGGACGTCGTAAACCAAATGCTACAAAACCAACATAATGAAATATACAGCACTTTCGATTAGAGCATTATTGTGTTAGAACATCGATTCAAAGACAACACTCACTATTTGTAGTTGGTTGGCAATGTATCTTAGGCTGGATTGAATTTCGGATAGTTTGAATTATGGATGTACACTTAGGAATACTTACAGTCTTCCATGTGCTTGCCTCTTTTGAAAACAATGAAGCTTGATACTCTGATACATATGAATGGTCTACAGTCACTAGAAAAATATTTGGTTTGATGACGATGATGTGGTGAAGGATGGTAAAGCAAGTATAACTATAATGACCGAGTGGGAAATAATCCAACATAGATTTTTTAAAGTAGATGACACCATGAAATTTCACATCAAAGAGAGGTTGAGGAAGATTGTCTACCCAGAAACAACATATATGAAACATTCTTCGAAATTGGTTAACATCAAATGTGCCCTTAAAAGGTCAAACCTAAATAAGATGACAATTCAAGAAGCTCTTTCATACTTTGAACATGTTGATTTAAATTTCTAATTCTTGATTATGAAATCACAAAAAGGTTTATAAGCCTTCTAACATTAGCGAACCACCTCTTTCACCGATGCGAACATAATCTACATTGAATAAATTCCACTTTTATGCACAAATATATTGAGCATATTGTAAATGTTAAAGGTGATAGTAATTGCAGTTATCGGGTTGTATCTTGATTGCTCGTTAAATGTAAGGAGAATCACTTTCTTGCTGCAACAACTTTTGAAAGAGTTTACGGCACATAGGGAATTATACACATTACTATAAGGGGAAAATAAAATTTTGATGCAATTCACAATGCTCTTACTCCCTTTGTTAGTGGTATCGTACTAGAGTCAAAATGGATACGCTTCCCTGAAATTGGCCATCTTATAGGAAGTGCATATAACATGGTGTGTATCATTATGAAAATATATGGTTTGTCAGAGACATTTTCTCCACTTCGGAGTGGCCCACCTCAAGATCCATCCGGACGTATCATCTGTATTGGGTGGCTTTCAAAATCTCTACATTTTGTTGATATTTATTTGAAATCGGGGTGTCCTATACCAAGTACATTATTTGAGTGGACAACACATTCTACAAAAGAGGCATAAAATTGGTAGAATCAATTTCTAGAAAGGATGGAAGAGTTTATCAAACAGAGCAAACTTGTAAGAGAATCAAATAAAGAAAATTAGAAGGAGGAACCAGTAGTAAATTTAGGAAAAGATGCATTTTTTTATCCATTTTAGATTGTAATTGATACACTTTTTAATGTATTATCATCAATGATATAATCTCGATATGCATATTTGAATACAATTTCTTCTTTGTCTAATTTCAGGGTGATCTCGAATATACCTAAATTGAAGTCACCACTTCAATTTAGGGTCACCAAGAACACACATCTCGCCGATCTGATATCCAAATTGAATACTCTCTTGCAATATCTAGAAATAAAATAGTTTTCAAGCTCGAGTATCGTTCATCCTCATTTATAACAATATGTAATGTTAAATTAATGTTAAAGAATATCTATGTAATGTTGAGTGTTTTATTTTAATATCAAGTTGCTGCGGTGTTTCTAGATGTTGCTCATACTATATTTGTTCTACTTTGAAGTATTAGTGTCATTTTTGGATATCCATATCCGAAATATAGCAAATACACATTCGCATATGCAACTCTAGACTAAAATTAAGTATAATAGTGGTAGCTCACTCATTTGTGTTCATTGTTTAGGGAAATAAGTGTCTCTGAAGATGCATTTTTGAACTCTTGAGATATTTTTGGGTTTTCACCAAGTGCGTGTTAGAATATATAGAGGTGGTAAAATATATTTTCTCTCAGCAAACCACTTAAGCCCTCATCAACAAGAAGAAAATGGAATGGAGTAAAAAAATCTTCATATTTGTTTGAGTCCTCTCAATGACAATATTTGGTGTGGAACACTCATTAACTAAAACAATTATGTTTCTGCTGTTTATTTTTATGCATAATTTTAAATTTTCTGTCAGCAGATGATGTCATAACATGTACTGATATTGTGTTTCTGTGTTGAGACATCAGTCTTGACATCTGTACTACAAGTGCCAGAATTACAATTGCAATATTTTTAATTTTCAAAATATTATATCGTAAAACATATTTTAAAAAATTCATGTAAGCCCTCCAAAACCCTTCTTCAATATAAAACTAAAGTCCTCTCATTCATTCCCTTTTAAGTCAAGCCCTTAGACTTGTTTGGTAGTTTAGAGAAGAGAAGAGAGAGTTTAAATTATTTTTAAGAAAAACTTTAATAAATTTTAATCAAACATTTTTGTATAGAATAATAAAAGAGTGTTCTGACAAATTTTTATTTTGAAATACTATAAAATATTAGTTATGTTTGAACAATTTCTATAAACCTCAATAATTTTTAGTACCTTCAAATTAGAGAAATTTTAGTTTTAAATAAAATTAAGGATTAAATATACAATGTAATATAAAAAAAATGATTCTCTATAAAATTTTTATCACTCCTTTAAAATATTAAAATTTTATGTCTTCTGTGCTTTAAATAGAAAAATTATTCTTGTAAAATATTTTTTTATTATTTAACCTCTAAATTTAGTATTTAAATTGCCTGCTTACGAGGATAAACAAAATAGTAATAATTATAAAGTAATCCAAAATTTCTTTTACAAGAGAGTAAATTAAAATTCACAATATATTACGAGAGATAAAGTGGTATATAATTACAAGATATTTTAAACAAATATCAAGATGGGCAGGTAGTTTAACCATATTATTAGCAGTACTCCTTGTACAGCTGGATTGCTATATATTTAAACATTCATTTATTATAACTTAGCCTTTCCAATTAGAAAATCAAAGTAAAGTACTTTATATTAGCTCTTAAACTCTTAAAGCTCTTTTAGTTGTACACATTCTCAGCTCTGTAAAGTCGACTGTAATTACTTAATTAATTAATAGTTTCTTTATTTTGCATGTACTCTTATATTTGTATTCCAAAGCATAAATTTGATAAATAAAATTCAAATACATTTCTCTAAATATACTTATCGAAAAGGTCTATGTATATGTATATATGTCATACATGAAATATATAGTAACTTTCAAAGAAAAAAGCAACACATATGGTTGAGTCTATCCCACCTTATAGAGATTGTAAAACCCTAATGATAGCAACCTTTCCATGATGCTATAAGTCTAAGACTTTTACATCAAGATGGATGTATTAAGCTATTCTGGACCATACATCACTTGTTCTCAAGCTTCATCTCCTCACTCTTTTTAGCACAATCAATAACTACACAAAATGTATACGTACCCTATACTATAGCTGTCTCTCGGTTTCTTTCAGGTATAAACATAATCTTTCATTCTTAGGGCAACCTTTAATGATCAAACATATATCTACTGGACATTTCATTGCCATCCTTTCTAGCTATTATTATATTCTTTTCACTTTTCTTTTTTTTTTTAAATATTAATAGATGGTTGAAACTATCACATTTTTGTTTTACACTATAATTTAAACATTTTAATAACTAACAAAATAACTCTTTATTTTTTTATTTTTTTTTATTTTATTCACTAATTGTCAACTTCTCATTAGTGCAAATTAAAAATCATTTTTCATCTTATACTATTTTCTCTTTTCTCTCTCTTCTTTTACAATTAATTTTTTTTACAATTAAATATTTAATTTTAAACTTAGATTTTAGGACATATTTTATATTTTCTATTTGTTTATTATCATTGAAAATACTAATTAATCTATTATTTAACTTTAATAAATTAAAAATATATCTTATGAAATTGAATATCATTCACACAAACTAACTCTTTATCTTACGGGTCACTATTAAATTATTATCATTATTTTCAAATGTTAATTTTTTTTCCATGTCACAAGTTTTTTTTTTAAATTACTTAATACATTGAGTTTATTTTAAAATTACGTAATTCAATTTAAATTCACATGTATATGTAAATACATTATTTGTTCAGTTTACCATTATATTTTGTATAATCATATTATTTGTTGTAATATTTTAATTTCATAATTTTTCATTGTATTTTTCCGTTAAATACTAATTAATTTATTATTTAAATTTAATAAAATTAAAAATATATTTAATGAAATTGAATAATATTACATATCATTCACACAACTAACTTTTTACCTTACGAGTCACTATCAAATTATTACCATTATTTTCTAATGTTAATTTTTTTCTTTCTCCATGTCACAAGTTTTTTTTTTTAAATTACTTAATACATTGAGTTTATTTTAACATTACACAATTCAATTAAATTCACATGTCTATCTAAATACATCATTTGTCAAATTTACCATTATATTTTGAATAATCATATTATTTGTTGTAATATTTTGATTTCATAATTTTTCATTGTATTTTTCCAATAAATATGAATTTTTTATATGTATATAAAAAAAATTATTTTATCAATATTAAAATAAATTCACTCGTGTGGAAGTACGGGTCTCTGACTAGTTGATATATACAACTTTATTACTGATAGTTGTGTAATTTTTTTCTAAGACAAAATAATAGTAATATAATAATAAAAGATAAAAAGTCTAAACAAAGTACAAATCAAAATACAATATATATCATGTAGAAAACTAATCATATATATATATATATATATATCAAGAACTTCACCTTACATCTAATTTAGTTTTTCATGAAAGGGCTAAGCCCATGCACAAATTGAAAACTATCATCACAGACAAAGTAATTTTAGAAAAAATACCCACAAATTTTATTAAATTCAAAGACTAGTTAGCAAATGTTCCGTTCGGGAATCAGGAATGCTCTAGTTTTTGAAGAAATCATAAACAAAGAGAGTAAGAAAATTATTGATTTTGAACGATGTATTACAACAAATAATACTTTTTATGACGAAGCTTTTATCTCACCCAAAGAATAATCGAGATATAATGTTAAGGCACACCATCTTTATTTATTTATAAAAGTAAAAAATCAACTATTCTCTTGGTTTTTAAATAACTGAGGGAAAAATAAATCAGAACACACTTCAAATCTTAGTCATTGTAGATTATGGTTTTATTTTTTTATAAGTGTAAACTAAATGATTTAACTCTTAGATTTTCAATAAAATCAAGAGATAAATTATTAAATTTTACTATAAAAGTGTTTGTTAAATAGATTTTACCCTAATTCTTATTAATATGAATTTGCCCCAAACTCGCATGCATAATTATTTAGGATGAATTGCAAGACAAATTTTTTTCAGTGTTCTTCTATCTAGAACAAAACATTTTTATGTCCTACAATCTATCTCAAATAAGGGTGTTGATGTTGATTTTGTTGTTGTATTTTTACTCATTTGATAGATTGCAAATGCAGAAAATCATTATTGCTTCAAGTTACACAAAGAATGGTGCTCAACCTTTGAAAAGTTAAACAAAAAGGAGTTTAACTTTTCAGAAGATGAATATCAATGAAAAATCAAGTTCGCATGAGAAAACAAATCTCTAGCATCTTGCATGAGACCTGTACAATATTGGTGAGAACTAAATCTTGATATCAACGGAGATTTATTTCATGCAATGTATTTTTAAAAATCCAGGTAACCTATGTAGTATGTAAATAAATTAATGTATTAATATTTTGGGTAAACAATGTAACTATTTTTTCGTAAAAAAATAATATTATTACCCCTTGTTGGTGATTTTAGTATCACCAATGTATTTTAGTAGTAATGTGATTTACTAAAGGCCAATGCAATTATACGTTAAGTTCAGAAACGAGTTAGGGAAGTGTGGAGTGCACGCTCGTTGAGCCAATGTATAATTGAATACGAACAATTGAAACGTGGTTCCAAGGGGCGGAGCCCCTGGCGGGGTGCGGGGCAGCACCCCGTTGGAAAATTTTGAACCCTTTTCGCCAACCGACACAACCGATTTCCGAACAGGTGTGTCTTTTCGTTTCAGTCTTTTGATCTCCTATCTAAGGAGTCATTTGGCCTCGGTTTCGCACACAGAAAACGACCTTTAATCTCTACATTCGAATCGATTTCTATTGCCAGAAAACCGATTGTTCTTCAAGAATTATCCCCGCAAAGATTTCGTGAACCCAGGCAAGAATAGGGTCGAAATACTTTGTTCGGAAAGTGAACAAACACGATTCTTCGAAGTTATCCAGGATTATCTTACCCTAATTTCTAACACCCCTATGTTTTCTTTCAAAACCGAGAGGTAACCGAGGGGATAATTAAGAGTTTTGTTTTTGATAACATGATAGTTAAGAGTTTTATTTTTACCATATTCACTAGCCTTAAACAAAAAAAATTTGTTCATTTAATGATTATCAATTCTCAAGACTTTGCTCTGAGTGATCCGCGTGAAATTTAAGTGACTTCGATTATAAAGCATGCTGAATATTGAAAATCATCCTAAATGAAACATGATACACTTGAAACCTAGAGACTCTCTTTTTTTTGTGAGCAGAAAATTTTCTATGATGGATTGCAAGAGAAAAAAATTATTTGGGTTAATGTTTGTTTTAATAAAATATTTTTTAGCAGAAAATCATTTCTTCATCTAACCCTTTTTGTTTTATATAAGAGACAAATGCAAGGAAAAGCAATCGAAAACATATTGCACCCAAGATTTTCTCTTCTCTGAACTTCAATTATTCGAAGATCTAAAAATCTAGATCTTCATGGAAATTAATTTTTTATTATAATAATCTCTATAAACAATATAATTTGAGTTTTTTTCCAGCTTTTTGTTTCTTATTTGTAAGTTGAGTTGCTTTGTGATTTTGTTGTTGTTAGATCTAGTTTGTGAATCACTTTGAAATTTCATTGCATCCTTATTTGATTATAGTGAAGCACCTTGTTCCAATGTAATTTGTAAACAAATAATTGTATTAATATTTTGGGTATACAATATTCTAACGATTTTTAAAAATAAAAATGATTTTACCCCTCGGTTTTATTCGTAAACCAAGAGATATGATAAGTTAATTTTGAAAATAATAAAAATGAGGTTGCTGGGATTCGAACTCGTGTACGTATAATTTTACTTCTCGATATTTAATCCATCGAGGTGATAAGTGAAAATTTATCATGACACTCTTTGTTACGTCACTTCTTTAGCCGAGGTAAATTACATTTCATGTTCGAAGTTAAAAGCGCTTTTGTAGTAGTGGTGGCTCTAATCACCTTTATCGCGTTGTGGAGGCACTTGCACGATTAGCACTCTGATTCTCAACTTTACCTCTCGATTTTTAATCCACCGAAGGGATAAGTGGAAATTTATCATGACGTCCATCGTTACCTTGCTTCTTTAGCCGAGGTAAATTGAAATTCGTGTTCGACGTTAAAAGCGCATTTTGTAGTAGTGATGACTCAAATCACCTTTACGGCGTTGCAGAGGAACTTGCATGGTTAACACTCTAATTCTCAAATCAGTTCAGCATTCAAGGAGAGTAAAGTGAAATTGGAGATCAGAGATTGTGTACCTTTTCATGGCATGTGAATTGTCTTATATATAAGGTCAAGTAGAGTGTGCTTGAGGAGGATTGGGTCGTGGTTTGTTGGGCCTTTGGCACGTCCAGAATTGTTGCCCCAAGGTTGTGTCGAACGTTGAAGGAGATGGGGTAAGCTTTAAGTATCATTGACCGACCTTTAGATGATAGTCTGGTGTGAAGTATGGCTGAATCGCATGGGGTAAGTTTGAAAATTGATGGGGACTTGCGCGTTTAGTGTACTTTTATCATTGAGAAACTTCATCACTGATTCCTAACACATGTGATGATGTGACCAACTAGAGAGTGGTGTAGTCCTTTCATGACCAATAATGACCCTCCTCTTGAATATATTTTCCTTTGAATGAAATATATTTTGCAGAATCTAGCAAAAAAAACCACCACCTTATATGAGGTCGGATCTCCTAGATCTTTAAAAGATATGAGAACAAGTTATCGACAATCTCGTCATAAATAGGACCACAATCAGATTGGGATTAATAAGAAGACACAATAGTGAAAGGAGTCAGTCATCCTTATCATACCGCCAAACTCACCTATCATACTCCTCATTAAACTGTAATGCTTTGAGAGCCAAGAAAACTCAGCAACAAAAGGTTCCCCATGAAGAAAGCACAATTGTTTCCATTTAAGGTTCTAAATTATCCTCTCATGGTCATTTCTCCCACCTCACCTATAACATCATCTTACATTTGGATATAAAGTAGTCTTTAAAATTTGATCTTGAGGGGAACATTGCCTAGCCAATGAACTCCCAAAAGGAGTTCAAAATACCAGACCCAACCTTCTTAGACAAAAGTAACTCAAACCAATTTGAAGGGTCATCTTTCTTGGATCCAAGTAGAGAAATTTTTCTCCACCATGTAGAAAAGGAGCGACGCCCTAAAGACCTACCCGAATTCCAAGACGAGACAATACAAACACCATAATGAGAAGAAAGAATTTTATTCTAGAGACTAGAACAACCTGTAAGAAGTTTCCATCTCCATTTGGATATAAGGGATATATTAACCATTTGGAGATCATTAACATTAAGACCTCATACTTATTTGGCTTACAAACTTTAGACCACCTAATTCATTGAATTTTAAATTTCTCATTCACCCCCTCCCCACATGAATATCCTTTAAATCTTAACCAAATTCTTCCACACTTCACAAACATCTTAAAAAATGGTAGAAAATCAGAATCGCGTTAAGTATAGAATTAAGAGTAACTATAGCCCTAAGGTAACAATGGACCAAGAATTATGTCTATTCCAAATTAGATATTGCAAATTAAGAATCACAAGTAGATTTCAACTTAGAGTTAACTCATATTGGCAATCCTCAGAAGCGAAAGAGACTCTATCTTATAGTGCAAAAAAAAACTCTTAGCAAGTTGGAGGAAGGATGGGTCAATATTAATCCCAATCACGCTGATCTTATGAAAAATTATCTCCCATTATAAGCAAGCTCAAACCCTCAAAATAACTTGGATAGCTCATAAAGTCTCGATCGACAATTCAACCATGATTAAGGTATCTTCAACATACTGAAGGAGAGACACTTCCAAATTGGAGGGACCAACTTTATGATAAAAAAAAGGCTAAGCTCAGAAGCACGGTGAATCAACCCGCTTAGACCTTCAACCAAAAAAGAAAGATAAAAGGAGTTAAGGGATCTCCTACTTCAACCGTCTTTAAATCTTGATTTGAGGAGTAATGTAATCATTGACTAGCACGACTTATTATTGATGGCTTGAGGAGTCATGTTGACTATTCACTCTTATAGCTCATTCAAGGTCTTAGAAAAAGATTTGCAACCGCAAAAACGTAGCAACAAAATATTATCTACAAGTGTCAATACCAATATAATTATCTGTTGTTTTTATGTTAAAAAATAAATTATAATTAATTCACACCGCTACGACTGCATTTATTATCACAACACGTTTGACGATCACGTTACGATCCAAAACGTGAAAGCCTTTATGCATCCAAAGTCAAAGTCGATCAAAATCATTTTTTTAAAACTTGGCTCCTTTTTTTGTGTTGTTATTGCTTGCATTTTATTTTTTTTACAAAATTTGCTTGCATAGTTTTAATAAGCTATTTATTGTGATTTTCTATGTATTGTTGTCTTAACTCTTTTCTCTTTTTCGAAAATAGTTTTTATATATTTTTATTAGCTATTAAAAAAATTCTTTACTAATACATCTCTCTTATTTACAAAATAGTCTCATTGACACACAACACTACACATAAATACAATGTCTACATTTACATTATAGATTATTATTATGTTGTTATTCTTAATTATTTTAACGTTATTTTTACCCTGATAATTGACTTTTAATCCAAACTCACTTTCACATGATGTAACCAAACATGCCCTAAGTCACTACTATCTCATTTTAAAGTCACGAGACGGACTGTCCTCTCTTGAATTCAATAAATATTGTATGTGTGTGCGTGTGTAGTGATGGTGAAGGAACCAAAGTGAGAGAGAGTGTAGCAGAAGAACTGATAGAGAACTTTCAAAGCTCTTTATCTTCTACCATCACTCAACTATAGCCTCTATATATTTTCTCTTCTTGGAGTGGTGTACCATAACACCTTCACCATGTAGGTCTCCGTCCCCACATTTGATTTTCTTCTCTTCTCTTCTTCAACTACTACTCTTTCTCTCTCTCTCTCTATCTCTCTCTTATGACTTTGCTGTTTCCTTGATTTTCAGGAGACCAGATGGAAATCCATTAGATCTTAACACTCTTCCTGATGACAACTATAGAGATCATCATGCTAAACAACTCCCTGACACCATCTCTTCACCACCTGGTAATTAATCCATTAGTTAATTAGTTAAAACAAATTGCAATTTCGGGTCTGTACAGATGTTAGTAGATGTGAAGTAACTATAATTTATTCTTCATCACAAAAACGGCAATATCTTTTTGTAGCGACCCTTTTCTCTCTTCATTCATGATCACATACCAAAACAATGATAACTTTTTTTTAATTATCATTAGTATATTTTCACAAATGAAAGTATGAAACACTAGGTGATGATTTGTTTGACCAAGAAAAAAGTGTTAGTTTTCATCATGTTTTAGACCTAGCCTTGTAAAAAAACGAAAAGTGTGGTAGTTGATAAAGTTATTATTATAGATAAATGTAATGATGATTTGATGTTAAAAAAAGGAAAAGGAAGGGTCTCATCAAAGTTACTAAAATAGGATATTTTGCTTACAACAGTTACAGGTTATAAGGAAAAAGGAGGCGGCGAAGATGATAGAAAAGACGAGGTTGAAAAGGTCTATGAATGTAGATTTTGTTCCCTCAAATTCTGTAAATCTCAGGCTCTTGGAGGACACATGAACCGTCATCGCCAAGGCTAGTTGTTACTACTTTCTACTTTTTTCTCTTTCTTCATTAGTTTTTGCTTTGATTTGATTTGTGAATGCGGTTTTTTTCCGAGAAAGAAACTGAAAAATTGAACAATGCTCGTCAGCTTCTCCTACGTAATGATCAGAACCTTGTTACTCAAGCTGCCCTTCACATAGGGTATAGTATATTCTACTCAGTTCTACTTCTTCTAAATAATTGATTTATAGTAATGAAAATTTGAGGTAATAGGATAAAACCCTATTCCAACGAAGACATTTCGTTTTTTAAGCGGTAATGGCTACGACAAAACATTTTTTGGATGTGCCGATACCGATATTTTTACCACCGTTGTATATTAAAAAATAAATTATGATTAATTTACAATGTGATAATTATAATTATTGTCACAAAATTTATATCGATCAACGAAAGTTTTATAAGTCCGAATTTAAGTTGATAAAAAGCGATTGTATGGTATATTATATTTATGTGGACTAATATTTTGTGAAATTGATATTTAGATGCTATCCAACAATGCCTATGAGATTTCAACCATCTTTCACGGATCATCATCTTCAACTCAAGTGCCACCTCATCAACTTGTATAATTCATCTTCAAGGCAAATTTCTTTCCCACACATTTCATTCCACCGCATCAAATGAACGATTACCGTGTGAGCCATCAAGAATATGTGGCGGTGTGAGCCACAATATGTGGGAGGTGGAGGAGGTGATAAGTCAAGTTACACGTGCATAGGTGCACCAATTGGACAAAATTTTCCAGATCATACTGCCACGATCAATCGATTTCAAGATGGTAATTTATAATGCTATCATAAAGACACGTTAGAGAGATGATGAATTAATTAAGGTTGTGGTGACAGATAGCTAGGGTTATGAGTCATCATGAGATGAGAAACAACAGTAACTAGGTGGTGCAGCTTTTGAGATCATTGACAACCTCAGCTACTTTGGCATGGAGTTATGGGAATGTCTTTTGTATGTTGGTTTGGTACAAAAACAAGTTGGATATGAACTGAAAGTTTGTGTCACTTCTTTTTGCATCCCAATTACCAACAATTCTAGTATTATTTTATATTTTATTGCATTTTCTAGTAGTACTATTTCTATTTCATTTTGTAACTTTTGGAGTTTCATACTTCTTTTCTAACTTAATAATCCAAATAAATGTTTCTCACTCTCTAGAGTCAAACCATAATTAGAATATTCTAGTTTCTTGATATGCTCATGGTGTCAGTGTCACACTATGCTTGCACAATTAAGGTAATACCACAAGAAAAAGTGTGATACTCCAATGAGAGTTTCCGTATACATGTTACTAGAATATTCAAACAATCAATCAATCATGTCTACTATATCAATCTAATTTCTTCTTAATACTAGTACTATCTACAAGTGCTTATATTTCTACCAAACTAATTTCAATTATGTTGGGAATTAATTGACCCATTGTTAAAGTTTGGTTTAGTTAAAGTTTCGCCAAATCATTAACTCATTAATTTGGTAAGTAATGTGAAGAATAATAAATAAGGTAATTTTTATTTTGGATATTTATAAGTCTTGGTAGAGAAACTTTCAAAAATACTATTTAGAATTTTAATTAATTTTAAGATAAATTATTATTAAAAAGACCACAATTATCTTTTTGAATAAAATATTAGTATATATCAAGATAGTGCTAAAAAAATAAAGAATCAAAAGTTAATGCATCATTTAATTCTTTAATTTAATTTTAAATTTCAGTTTAGTCATTGATGTAATAAACGTTTGCTTTAGGACCATAATCCTACAAAAATCAAGTGATACACTAAAGAGAGAACATGAATAAGTCAATGGTCTATCTACTAAGATACTCTTTCTATGCAAGGGAGGTGCTTCTATCTTCCAAGTCTTTTTCATTTAACTACCTATCTAAACAGATGTAGTAATTTCAGGATTTTTGCACATCATCAATTTTAGGGAGACTTAGATAGACCAGTTTATCTATACTCTTGATTTTTCTTCTTCTTCCATCACATAGCTATTAAGGTATGGCTTTACCTTTTCAAGATAGCTCTTTTTTTAGTCATGTGTCTTACACTTTCACTATTAAAATACCAAAATTTTGATGAAATTTCAAGAGATGTGTGAGCTATAAATCCTTGGCCTTACACTTCTTCTTTGCTTGAGTTTTCTTCCCTTTATTTTCTTTGGATTTTTGCTGACTATAAAACTTAGGGTATCCATACAATCAATAGCAAAAGGGTCTTATTCTAGCGCCTCAAAAACATATAAACAATAAAGTCACCACCAAATTTATTTATTCCTTAAAGGAAAGGAAAAAGGTCGAGATAACCCACAAACAAATGGGAAATGAATAAGATGATCATCGCAGTCAAATTAGGATTCGTGAGTCTGTTATGCAAGGGAAGTGCATTAGCACCCCTCACATCCATTATACTCAATGGTACTTATTTATTTAGTCTTGTGTTAAATGTTAGCTTATACTTGCTTTTATTATGCGAGAAAGAGAAAAGGAAAGGAGAAATGTTTTTAGCTTTTTAAAAGTGGGCTCGCCAAGATGTCAGAACCTTGTGTTTAACATATTCCCCAAGTGCTATGGAAAATTTAGAGCTTATATAGTTCTCGGTTACTAAAATGTTTGTTGGTTGGTTGATTTTATTTATGAAAATAAAAACGTAATTAATTGTACGTGGACGATAAGACTCACCAAATGATTCACATGTGAGCGAAAGTTTAAAAAAGGACTTGCACTTGGACAATGTTTGATGAGTTTGGATTGTTTTTATCTTTTCTGAAAGAAGACATGAAATGCTTGTTGATTAATTTGAAAGATTTGACGTTAGACCAAGGTTTATTTGTTTTTGACTTTTTATTGAGAAAATGACTTGATGTTAGATCAAGTGTTTATTTGTGATATTGTGAATGATCTATAAACAAGGATTAATGAATGATTGTTTAAGAATGTGCACCTTGATATGATCAAAGGTTTTTTGAATTGAAAATATAGGTGATTTTATTGTCAACATATTTATTTAATCAATTGAAGTATATTTTAACTAATTAATCAAATTAATGAAGAGATTAACTACCACAAATAAATAATTAAGGAAATTAAAACAACTAATTAATAAAATTAATTAATTAACTTATTTTAGAATTGATAAAAGAAATAAAAAGTGGTGAAGTAGAAATAAAAACATTTGGGCCGAGGGTCCAAGCCCATTGGTTGTGTTAAGAGGCGTTGGGGATTTCATTAGTGAATTATGGTGTGGTATAAGCAAAAAACTGGTTCAGGTTGGGCCATTGTGATTTTCGTGATGGTGATTTTAAGAAAATAAGGTGTGGTTTCAAATTTGTAGTTGGGCCGGACCCAAGGGCCCATTTGGGTCAAGTCAAACAGAACCCTAAGTAATAGAGTTTGGTCGCCCCTGTTCAATTATTAGCTTACTAAGTAATAAAAAAGGAAAACGACGATCTTCAAAGATCATCCCCCGTCTCTCTCGCGTTTTCTTCCTTTGTTTCTCATGGTTCTCTCAAAAAATATCACACACACATTAAATCAATGAGGGTTCTGAGGGATTGAGTGCTTGAAGATGGGGGAGTGTTTCTTGGAGTGAGTTTTTCAGTGGAAGTTTTTGAGTGAGATGAAGGTTAGAGTGAGGGTTTGTGAGTGATTTAGAATGGATATAGTTTCGTAAGATTTTGAGGGTTGATTGAGGAGAGTTTTTCAGAGGTTTGTTATGAGATTTTGTGGGGTTGAGGAGAAGAGGTTTAGCGTGTGATTATGGGTAGGGATGTCAATGGGCGGGGCCGGGGACACTTCCCATCTTTTTCCCGCCATCAAATTCATTCCCCCCTCCCGATCTCCGCACGGGAATTTCTATCCCCATCCCGTTCCCGGATCCCATAGATCCTACATTTATTCATTAATATTTTATTTTTTAAAATGTTTATATTTTCTATAAAAATAAAAAGCACAAAGAATTCACATATTTATTATGTTATTAAAAATACTAGTATTTGACATTTATTATTTTTATTAAAAATACTAATGGAACACAAAATAATAATATTTTTTATAAATTTCTATAAAATGCTATAAAATTCAACAAAATGAACTATAATACTTTTAAAGTAACAATATGCCTAAACAACTAAAAAATCCAACAACATAATTATGCTTAAAAACTATACTTCATCAAAACTAATAAGGGATAATTATAAAATTTAGCATCATGAGTATGCTTGAAAAGCTAAAAATACTTCATAATAAGTCAACTAAAAGCAAAAGTCAACATATCTCTATTTGCTCAATTGATAACACACGTAAAGTAGAAATATCAAAATACTTAAAACAAAGTTACATATAAATAAACTAAAATATTAAGCAAAATATCCAAACAAGTAATGATCAATCATGTCTCTCTTTCCAACTTCTCCTTGCAAGGTCTTCTTCCTCATTCCACAATTAGATATGACTTTCTTTTTCCTAAAAAGTAAACAATCAATAATTATATTTACTTAAAAAATACTTTAAAACTAAAAGGTAATCAACACTAATATGTAAATTACCTTATTATCATCATCATCATCATCATCCATATCTTCATCCACACATTCGAATTGAGTCAACGCTTTTGAATAACCTAAGAAACAAATAGCTAAATTAAAATTTAAAAATCCTTTTCAATTAATCTTGTAAAAGATAAAAATATATTACCTTTTATATCTTTTCGGATCCAATCTTGAGTGCACATCAAAGCCTCTAAAGTGTCTTCCTTCAACCTACTACGTTGTTGACTTAAAACACGACCACTAGTACTAAAGGCGGACTCTGAAGCAACGGTAGAGATAGGAATTGCTAAAAGTCCCTTGCAATCTTTTGCAAAGTTGGAAATTTCAAACCATTTTGTTTCCACCATCCTAAGATGTCAAAATTTTCCTTTTTGTTTATCAAGCAAGACACCATCTTCCAAGTAGGAAGTAAATTCGACTTGACATTTGTAGTTGAAGTATTTTCCATCACATATTCGAATAAGCCTTCTCCCAATCTTGACTTGTGACATCAATGTCATCTACCAATGTTGATGCACCAACTTCACTACTTGTAGGAACCATATCATTATTTGGTTGATATTCTTCAACTAAATCTTCACACATTTGTATTACCTTTTCCAATTCTTTGGGAGCATTATTCCCATACATAAGTGGGAAGAAGTCAACAAAGTTATTTTATATCTAGGATCCAAAACAGCCCCTATTGCCATCACCCCATTAATCAAACTCCAATATTTGTCAAACTTCACTATCATACTTCTTGCCATACTTTGTATAGTATCACTAGAAGAATCTTCCCACTTTCTTAAAGCTAATCTTATTTGACAAACTTTGGGAAAATAAATGTTTGATGTTGGATACTTAGTACCGAGAACAACTCACACTAAAAATAATTTCAACTTGTCACAAATTTCTCTTGCCATTTTCCAATCTTCTTCACTTGGTGCACACTTATATTGGGAATCACGGCGTTGTTTTAAACGTTTAAAAACTTGTTCGTAAGGCAATGCGTAAGCATTAAATAAGTAGAGTTCCATCTTGTTCTACAATCTTGTGCAAGCTTCTTTTCATAAGTCATGTTCAATTGATTACAAGTTTCTTTAAATTTCTCCTCCTCTTTGGTGTTGCTACCCAAAACCGACACTTTCCTAATCTTTTCAATTGAACTAGAAATTGTTTGCATGCCATCTTTCACTATCAAGTTTAATATGTGGGCGCAACAACGCATATGAAATAATTTCCTTTTAAAATAAAAGAAGAAGGTGACATCTTATCAATCAAATGGTCAATCGAGCATCATTGGTGCTACAATTATCAACGGTTAATGTTGACAATTTTCTATCAATATTCCAATCCATCAAACAATCTACCAAAAATCACAAATGACCTCAGAAGGCGTAGGGACATAAATGAACCTAAAATAAATTATAATAAATATCACATAAAATAACTATATTATAATAATAACGTAAATGGAAGGAGAAGTTACCGATGATCCGATTACGCAAAATCCAATTTTCATCAATGTAATGAGTATGTATATATATCCTTTGTTCGTTGCTAGCAGTCCACATATCGATAGTTATTGCAATGCGGCTTTTATTCTTTGCAAGTATTTTCATTTGCTTTGACTTCTCACTTTCATACAACTTCATTATATCATTCTTCATGGTGTTAGAAACTATCTTGAACAAAGGTTGAAGAGAATGGCTATAATTTCTAAAACCAATATGGTTAACCATCATGATGGGATATTCATGCAATATAATCATCTTCGCGAGTTCATTCCTAGAAACATCTTGATTAAATGTATAATTTCCAACCACAAATGATTCATGTCATTTCGGATTTTTTTTCACTTTAAGCATGGCTTGTTTTGGACCTCTCTCTGCGTTTGGACATATGCTAATATGATCAAATAAATGTTTAGTACCATTTTTTGTATCACCACCAATTTTCTTATCACAAGATTTGCATATAGCCTTCCAAATGCCTCCTATTTTTTGCCTTTTAAAATAGGGCCAAGCATCTGATTTTAATCCCCTTTTGTTAGGACTTGTAGTGGGTTCAACGGAGCTTGGGATCTTGATTTTCTATATTTATTTCATTTGGAGTAGATTGAACTTCCTGTGAGTGAAACTCCACTACTTTCTATAGGAACTTCATTCCTTCCAAAGCAACATTAGGACTATTAGATGATTGAACTTCACCAACCATTCTTTTACCAAAACCCGCACACACAAACACAAATTTTAAAAGGCTACATGGAAGTAGAACAAAAATAATAAATATATGAAAAATAATAAATAAATGAAATAGTAAATACATGAAATTCACACAAAAAATAATTAATAAGAAAAATCTTATATTTCTAAATAAATGATGCATTACACATATTTCTAAATATGCCTTATTTACTGTAGCTTTTCAATTAGAAATAATAACATATATTAATTAATTATATACATTGAGAATACATTTATTTACCTATATACATGATATATTTACTCGTAAAAAGTTATATGTTATTATTTCACTTAATGGCTTTGGTTTTATAATTAGAAATATAAGTTTTTTTTTTATGGGTGATAGCATGATATATTATTGTTTATATGTTATTATTTCATTAATAATTAGAAATATAAGATATTTGGTTTTTTTTATGGGTGATACCGTGATAGCATGATATATTGATTCATTTAAAAGTAATATTTTTTGTTTAATATAGAAAATTAAATTATAGTGTGATATATTAATAAAAATAGGAAAAGTATATTTTAATATTTTTAAGGAAAAATCGACGACATTATTTTAATTACAAATGCATAGTATAGATAAAAATGAACACAAAAATATTTAAAAGGAGATAAAATGAGTAATTTTTGATTATTTTATATTTTTTAATATGCAAATGATTTGATAACTCTAAAATTTCTAAACAATTTAATTTAAATTTAATCAAAATAATCAACTTTTCCTATAAGCAATTATATGAACAGGTTTATGAGAATCAAGGAGAAACAATCTACTTTTTCTATAAACAATAATATAAAGATTTATGAGAATCAAAGAGAAATAATCTATTTTTCCTATAAATAATTACATGAACAAATTTATGAAAATCAAACCTTATTGATGAAATTGTAAGAGCTGTGAATAATGGAAGCACACCAAATAGAGAAGATGGAATTGGAAGAGGAAGATGAATGGAGATTTGATGGAGAAGAAAAAAGGAGTCTAACGTGTGAGACTCTAAATGTCGTAAGAAAATGAAACGCTTCAACTTTTTAGGGTCTAATATTTACATTTCTCTCTTAATAAATACATGAATATTTATTTATTTATTTTATAAATAAACATAAAGGAAATGACTAAAAACCTAATCTAAAATATATATATATTAAATTAACTATATTAAAATAATAGGCGGGCGGGGTGTATTCCCGTCCCGTCCCAAATGCTCTGGGAATTTTCTCCCATCCCCACGGAAAATTCCCATCTTTGGGCCCCGAACGGGCGTTCCTCATGGGATCCCCATTAATGTGTCCAAACCGACATCCCTAATTATGGGTGAATTGATTTGAATGAAAGGAAGGAATTGGAATGTGAGAACATAAGAGAATATTTGGTGAGAAGAAGGATATGATATAATCAAGTTTGTTAGCATAAGAATGAAGGAATATTGAGATATTTGGATAAGGATCCGATGAAAATTTTGAGAGTTATTTTGTGTTGTGAAAGTTTGTTGTGAAAAGGTTGAGCTGTGATATTTGAGTTTTGTTGTAATCTTGAAACGTATGATCTGTGAAAACCGTACATGTATTTGAGTGCAGTTTTCTTTGTATGTTAGTGACGTTCATCTTTTATTTTTCAGATTGAGAGAAAATTTCTCTACCATCACAAAAAAAATTGGTAGTGTATCTTCTATCAATCACGTGATGCCATTTAATTTTAATATATTTATTTATTTATAAAATAGTATAATTGTTTGTTGTTTCCAAGACATTTTACATTATGATTGATTGAAGGTATACTACCTAACTTTTTGAGTTTGATAGATAAGAATTCACTTTCAAATTGATATGTATGTATGCAGAGAGAATATGGTGATATACAAATGAATCATGTGAAAATCCGATAACAATTCTCTTTTTTTTTATTTGATCAATACCGTACATGTTATGTTATAAGAATGTATTTTGTTTCTTATCTATAATAACAATATTACTATTTAAAATACAAATAAAACTTATTATTATTATTATTATTATTATTATTATTATTAAAAATGTACTACTCGTACACATTTTTTAGTTGAAAGAAAACTAATATGAAAACTAAGTACTATTATTTTCTAAATAACAAAATGGTTTGCTTCTATAAAAATTAAAAACTAAAAAACAAAATTTAATCTATTTAAAAACCAATTATTATCTAAGTTTAATTATTCAATTTAATGTAAAAAAAGGGGGGGAAATTCAATTACTAGAAAAGAAAATTAATAAAAATGCAAATGTATTAAGAAAGTTTAATAAAAATGCAAAAAGAAATTGCGAGTAAAATATTACTTAAAAACGTAAAAATTCAAATATTAAAATATCAATGTTGATGATAGTAGAATGTAAGATTCCATCTGAAAATGCGATATGCAAACGAACGACTATGACCAAAATACAAACGACTTAATACAAATGTATGTTATAGACTAGTAAAATGTACCAAACAAAAATTCCATGACCAAGTGAAACAAATATGATATGCTAATGCAAATGCAAATGAATTAATGACTGAAACTCATGGGCGGAATTTAAGGTACGACAACTTCCTCTATTTAATTATATTTTAGCCTGATAACGTAGATCATTGGCTGTAAAATAATTAAATACAAATAAGACCCATTTTCCCTTATGCAATGATATTATATGTTACGAATGTATGAATTATACCGCTGGAGAAAAAACGAAAAGTAAACTCTATAGGGATTAATGAAATAACTTAAAAGGAATTCCAATGATCAATTTAATGAAATAGCTTAAATAGTATATGATCAATTTAATTTAAGTTAGTATGATTTTTTTTAATCTTTAATTTATTTATTTTTAAATAGTAATTAAATGTTAAATATTTTTTATTTTAGTTCTTATAGGACCTAACATACTATTTAATTCTATGAAATATTTAACTAGTTAAATTTTAAATATACTAGAATCAAATATCAAACTTTACAAAGTTGTAAATTTGTGTTCTCTTAAAATTTCCTTTCAACCACATATAGGTTATGTTTGCCTAGTCATATTTTCAGTATTTATAGTTTATAAACTTGTATGATAATAAAAGACTTATTTGATAATCTTTTTTTATCTCGAGTTTATGGCGTATTTTACTAGTTTATAGCTTATTTTTCTGTCATTATTATAAATAGTATTTTAGTTTGTGTTTATAGCTTATTATTTTTTCTTTCATTATTACTCTTATAAATTTTAATTGTTTTAAATATATATTTAATTATTAATCAAAAAATATGTTTTTATAGCTGATGGTTGATAGCTTATAGCTGATGACTGTGATTGATAACTAATAAGCTAATTAATGTGTTTGGTAAAATTAACAGTTTAACTAGCTTATAAATGTAAATTAACATAAAAACATATTTTTTAATTAATAATTAAATATATATTTAAAACAATTAAAATTTATAAGAGTAATAATGAAAGAAAAAATAATAAACTATAAACACAAACTAAAATACTATTTAAAATAATGACAGAAAAATAATCTATAAACTAGTAAAATACACCATAAACTCGAGATAAAAAAGGATTATCAAATAAGTCTTTTATTACCATACGAGTTTATAAACTATAAGCTATAAAAACTGAAAATATGACTAGGCAAACATAACCTATATGTGGTTGAAAGGAAATTTTAAGAGAACACAAATTTACAACTTTCTAAAGTTTAATATTTGATTCTAGTATATTTAAAATTTAACTAGTTAAATATTTCATAAAGTTAAATAGTATGTTAGGTCCTATAAGAACTAAAATAAAAAATATTTAATATTTAATTACTATTTAAAAATAAATAAATTAAAGATTAAAAACAAAATCATACTAACTTAAATTAAATTGATCGTATAGTACTATTTAAGCTTATTTCATATTAACTTGTTATAGCATAGTATTGTATTTCACAATTATACTCAATCAAATAGCACTAAGAAATCACTCTTGAGACGTCATTCGTGTAACTCTCATGAGAAATTCAATTTCGACAAATTACAATTTTTCATTACAAGATATAAATCAATCAACTTATATTTCATAATATCTATTAAAAAAATCAAATGCTTATCTATTACATTTACCCGTTTTTTTCCCAATTTCCCTTAGTGGTGAGACTTTTCACCTAAATTTTGAGTCCTAACTAGAAGGAAGAGGCCAAAGATGATTAATACAATTTTCTCTATTGGTTGTAAGTATGAATGCCAAGAGTTCTGAACACTTAAGAAATGTTTATTGGAAATACTTCATGGACCACATGATTCACACATAAACAACAAATTTTTAGATAATTGGGGTGCGGTCTTATTGCATGGTTAATCTGTCCAGGTTAACTTTGAAAACATAAAATATGTATCAAATCCTTCATAGTAAACCAACCAGCAAGCTATAGCCAAGATCAATACCAGTTGCAGTGAGGTGGTCCATGAAATTTCACCTGATTTTAATGCATATAGCTTGATGCTATTTCTTATATTAGGCAGTGTGTGTTCTTTTTCTTTCATTTATTAATCATTTCATGCCTGAGTAAGATTGTGCACATGTGTGCTTCTAGTAACTGTTGTTTTTTTTTGTCATTTTCAGTTATTATATTATGGTAAAATTGTCATGCAAAAAAAAAATATCATCATGCAAACAATTACTATAAAGATATTGTTTAAAGATTTCCTGAAAGTAAATTTTGTCTTGAAAATACAAATTAAATACTTATTAGATTAAGTTATAATATTATTTATACAAAATATATCTCTTTTAGCTCTTTTGCAATATCCAAAAACACTTTTTAATATTTTCCTTAAAGTAAGTATACATGTTGATACTCCAAACAATATATTCAACAATAGTATTTAGTCACTTTTAACTCTTCAAGACTTATTTAATATTTATTTTTTCTTTTACATCTTCTAATATATCACATCTATCAAATCAGTAATCAATCTTTTTTCTCTTTTCTTTACTTTCTATTTGGTTGAGTAGTAATGAAAAAAACAGAGTAAAAGAAGATAGATAAATAAATTACTTGTTTGGTAATGAAGAAAAATACTACATAGAAATTAAAAATATGTGAGAGCTAAATAGACTTTTCCCCTCAAATTTTAAAAGAAAATAGAAACAGAAAATAATTTTTATTTATTTTTCTATTATACCTTTAACATTTTATATCTAATGACTATTAAAAAATATTTTCCTTAAACATATGGTATTGTGTATTATCTAAGTTCTCTTCCTCTCCTTTGTGTAGTTAGATGTAAAATGTCTACGAGGAGAACTATATAAGGTGAATCATACACAAAAATTTATGTGATTTCTGATACATATAATCATGTCTTACAAATCAATTTAGTTGGACATCGTATGCCGCCTTAAATCATAGAAGAAAGAAATTGCTTCGGACATGTCTTTAATCAGGGTGGTGCCAAAAACATACTTGCGGATTTGAAATGAAAAAGACCTAAAATTGTTTCAAATATCAAGCACATATATCGTGAGCGCTATCGAAACAACATGACGATAAGAGGTCCAAGATCTGAAATGCAACAACTTTTGAAGCTTTTGGATGATAACCATTGTGTTTCTAGGTATAGATTTTGTGTGGATAAAGCCACTGTTTGTGACATGATTGAAACTCATCCCGAAAGTATCAAGTTTTTCAACATATTTCTCATTCTTCTCATAATTGATTCAATGTATAAGACTAACAAGTATAGGATTCCGTTTTAGGAAATTCTTGGGGTTACCTCTACAGAGAAGACTGTTTTAGTCGGATTTGCATTTTTGGAATCCGAAAATAGGACAACTTTACATGGACCTTAGAAATATGCACGACTTTGTTAAAGGACCGAGACAACATGTAGAATGTAATTGTCATTGATCGAGATATTGAATAGATGAATTTGGTTGCAAAGATGTTTCCCACATCCTACGTATTACTTTGTCGATGTCACTTAAAAATAAATGTGAGAAGTTAGGTCAAACCCACGGAAGGCACCAAACAAATTAAGGGTGAAGACAAGAAATGGTCAAACCTAGTGTGGTGTTGAAAAAGATAAAGGATCCATGTAATGGTATATTAAATTCATCCACGAAAGACTTGTATGTTGCCTTTGCAATGGATTTTAGGAGTGTCTGTGTATGTGTGTGTGTGTCAGATCTCCTTAAATACTTTGAAAGTATTTTTCTGAACCAAATGGAGGAAAATATTGTTTGTGCTTGGACCGCTCATGTTAGACACCTCAAAAATAAAACAACTAACAAAGTTGAATTTACATATTCAGCACTGAATAAATGATTTGTGATAGTAATAGTGATTTTTGTAGATAAAGGGACGTCGTAAACCAAATGCTACAAAACCAACATAATGAAATATACAGCACTTTCGATTAGAGCATTATTGTGTTAGAACATCGATTCAAAGACAACACTCACTATTTGTAGTTGGTTGGCAATGTATCTTAGGCTGGATTGAATTTCGGATAGTTTGAATTATGGATGTACACTTAGGAATACTTACAGTCTTCCATGTGCTTGCCTCTTTTGAAAACAATGAAGCTTGATACTCTGATACATATGAATGGTCTACAGTCACTAGAAAAATATTTGGTTTGATGACGATGATGTGGTGAAGGATGGTAAAGCAAGTATAACTATAATGACCGAGTGGGAAATAATCCAACATAGATTTTTTAAAGTAGATGACACCATGAAATTTCACATCAAAGAGAGGTTGAGGAAGATTGTCTACCCAGAAACAACATATATGAAACATTCTTCGAAATTGGTTAACATCAAATGTGCCCTTAAAAAGGTCAAACCTAAATAAGATGACAATTCAAGAAGCAATCTCTTTCATACTTTGAACATGTTGATTTAAATTTCTCGAATTCTTCAGTTATGAAATCACAAAAAAAGGTTTATAAGCCTTCTAACATTAGCGAACCACCTCTTTCACCGCTGATGCCGAACATAATCTACATTGAATAAATTCCACTTTTTATGCACAAATATATTGAGCATATTGTAAATGTTAAAGGTGATAGTAATTGCAGTTATCGGGTTGTATCTTGATTGCTCGTTAAATGTAAGGAGAATCACTTTCTTGCTGCAACAACTTTTGAAAGAGTTTACGGCACATAGGGAATTATACACATTACTATAAGGGGAAAATAAAATTTTGATGCAATTCACAATGCTCTTACTCCCTTTGTTAGTGGTATCGTACTAGAGTCAAAATGGATACGCTTCCCTGAAATTGGCCATCTTATAGGAAGTGCATATAACATGGTGTGTATCATTATGAAAATATATGGTTTGTCAGAGACATTTTCTCCACTTCGGAGTGGCCCACCTCAAGATCCATCCGGACGTATCATCTGTATTGGGTGGCTTTCAAAATCTCTACATTTTGTTGATATTTATTTGAAATCGGGGTGTCCTATACCAAGTACATTATTTGAGTGGACAACACATTCTACAAAAGAGGCATAAAATTGGTAGAATCAATTTCTAGAAAGGATGGAAGAGTTTATCAAACAGAGCAAACTTGTAAGAGAATCAAATAAAGAAAATTAGAAGGAGGAACCAGTAGTAAATTTAGGAAAAGATGCATTTTTTTATCCATTTTAGATTGTAATTGATACACTTTTTAATGTATTATCATCAATGATATAATCTCGATATGCATATTTGAATACAATTTCTTCTTTGTCTAATTTCAGGGTGATCTCGAATATACCTAAATTGAAGTCACCACTTCAATTTAGGGTCACCAAGAACACACATCTCGCCGATCTGATATCCAAATTGAATACTCTCTTGCAATATCTAGAAATAAAATAGTTTTCAAGCTCGAGTATCGTTCATCCTCATTTATAACAATATGTAATGTTAAATTAATGTTAAAGAATATCTATGTAATGTTGAGTGTTTTATTTTAATATCAAGTTGCTGCGGTGTTTCTAGATGTTGCTCATACTATATTTGTTCTACTTTGAAGTATTAGTGTCATTTTTGGATATCCATATCCGAAATATAGCAAATACACATTCGCATATGCAACTCTAGACTAAAATTAAGTATAATAGTGGTAGCTCACTCATTTGTGTTCATTGTTTAGGGAAATAAGTGTCTCTGAAGATGCATTTTTGAACTCTTGAGATATTTTTGGGTTTTCACCAAGTGCGTGTTAGAATATATAGAGGTGGTAAAATATATTTTCTCTCAGCAAACCACTTAAGCCCTCATCAACAAGAAGAAAATGGAATGGAGTAAAAAAATCTTCATATTTGTTTGAGTCCTCTCAATGACAATATTTGGTGTGGAACACTCATTAACTAAAACAATTATGTTTCTGCTGTTTATTTTTATGCATAATTTTAAATTTTCTGTCAGCAGATGATGTCATAACATGTACTGATATTGTGTTTCTGTGTTGAGACATCAGTCTTGACATCTGTACTACAAGTGCCAGAATTACAATTGCAATATTTTTAATTTTCAAAATATTATATCGTAAAACATATTTTAAAAAATTCATGTAAGCCCTCCAAAACCCTTCTTCAATATAAAACTAAAGTCCTCTCATTCATTCCCTTTTAAGTCAAGCCCTTAGACTTGTTTGGTAGTTTAGAGAAGAGACGAAGAGAGAGTTTAAATTATTTTTTTAAGAAAAACTTTAATAAATTTTAATCAAACATTTTTGTATAGAATAATAAAAGAGTGTTACTGACAAATTTTTTATTTTTGAAATACTATAAAATATTAGTTATGTTTGAACAATTTCTATAAACCTCAATAATTTTTTAGTACCTTCAAATTAGAGAAATTTTAGTTTTTAAATAAAATTAAGGATTAAATATACAATGTAATATAAAAAAAATATGATTCTCTATAAAATTTTTATCACTCCTTTAAAATATTAAAATTTTATGTCTTCTGTGCTTTAAATAGAAAAATTATTCTTGTAAAATATTTTTTTATTATTTAACCTCTAAATTTAGTATTTAAATTGCCTGCTTACGAGGATAAACAAAATAGTAATAATTATACGAAGTAATCCAAAATTTCTTTTACAAGAGAGTAAATTAAAATTCACAATATATTACGAGAGATAAAGTGGTATATAATTACAAGATATTTTAAACAAATATCAAGATGGGCAGGTAGTTTAACCATATTATTAGCAGTACTCCTTGTACAGCTGGATTGCTATATATTTAAACATTCATTTATTATAACTTAGCCTTTCCAATTAGAAAATCAAAGTAAAGTACTTTATATTAGCTCTTAAACTCTTAAAGCTCTTTTAGTTGTACACATTCTCAGCTCTGTAAAGTCGACTGTAATTACTTAATTAATTAATAGTTTCTTTATTTTGCATGTACTCTTATATTTGTATTCCAAAGCATAAATTTGATAAATAAAATTCAAATACATTTCTCTAAATATACTTATCGAAAAGGTCTATGTATATGTATATATGTCATACATGAAATATATAGTAACTTTCAAAGAAAAAGCAACACATATGGTTGAGTCTATCCCACCTTATAGAGATTGTAAAACCCTAATGATAGCAACCTTTCCATGATGCTATAAGTCTAAGACTTTTACATCAAGATGGATGTATTAAGCTATTCTGGACCATACATCACTTGTTCTCAAGCTTCATCTCCTCACTCTTTTTAGCACAATCAATAACTACACAAAATGTATACGTACCCTATACTATAGCTGTCTCTCGGTTTCTTTCAGGTATAAACATAATCTTTCATTCTTAGGGCAACCTTTAATGATCAAACATATATCTACTGGACATTTCATTGCCATCCTTTCTAGCTATTATTATATTCTTTTCACTTTTCTTTTTTTTTTAAATATCTACTATGTTAATAGATGGTTGAAACTATCACATTTTTGTTTTACACTATAATTTAAACATTTTAATAACTAACAAAATAACTCTTTATTTTTTTAATTTTTTTTATTTTATTCACTAATTGTCAACTTCTCATTAGTGCAAATTAAAAATCATTTTTCATCTTATACTATTTTCTCTTTTCTCTCTCTTCTTTTACAATTAATTTTTTTTATAATTAAATATTTAATTTTAAACTTAGATTTTAGGACATATTTTATATTTTCTATTTGTTTATTATCATTGAAAATACTAATTAATCTATTATTTAACTTTAATAAATTAAAAATATATCTTATGAAATTGAATATCATTCACACAAACTAACTCTTTATCTTACGGGTCACTATTAAATTATTATCATTATTTTCAAATGTTAATTTTTTTCCATGTCACAAGTTTTTTTTAAATTACTTAATACATTGAGTTTATTTTAAAATTACGTAATTCAATTTAAATTCACATGTATATGTAAATACATTATTTGTTCAGTTTACCATTATATTTTGTATAATCATATTATTTGTTGTAATATTTTAATTTCATAATTTTTCATTGTATTTTTCCGTTAAATACTAATTAATTTATTATTTAAATTTAATAAAATTAAAAATATATTTAATGAAATTGAATAATATTACATATCATTCACACAACTAACTTTTTACCTTACGAGTCACTATCAAATTATTACCATTATTTTCTAATGTTAATTTTTTTCTTTCTCCATGTCACAAGTTTTTTTTTTTAAATTACTTAATACATTGAGTTTATTTTAACATTACACAATTCAATTAAATTCACATGTCTATCTAAATACATCATTTGTCAAATTTACCATTATATTTTGAATAATCATATTATTTGTTGTAATATTTTGATTTCATAATTTTTCATTGTATTTTTCCAATAAATATGAATTTTTTATATGTATATAAAAAAAATTATTTTATCAATATTAAAATAAATTCACTCGTGTGGAAGTACGGGTCTCTGACTAGTTGATATATACAACTTTATTACTGATAGTTGTGTAATTTTTTTCTAAGACAAAATAATAGTAATATAATAATAAAAGATAAAAAGTCTAAACAAAGTACAAATCAAAATACATATATATATATATATATATATATATATATATATATATATATATATATATATATATATATATATTCACCTTACATCTAATGAAAGGGCTAAGCCCATGCACAAATTGAAAACTATCATCACAGACAAAGTAATTTTAGAAAAATACCCACAAATTTTATTAAATTCAAAGACTAGTTAGCAAATGTTCCGGGAATCGAATGCTCTAGTTTTTGAAGAAATCATAAACAAAGAGAGTAAGAAAATTATTGATTTTGAACGATGTATTACAACAAATAATACTTTTATGACGAAGCTTTTATCTCACCCAAAGAATAATCGAGATATAATGTTAAGGCACACCATCTTTATTTATTTATAAAAGTAAAAATCAACTATTCTCTTGGTTTTAAATAATTGAGGGAAAAATAAATCAGAACACACTTCAAATCTTAGTCATTGTAGATTATGGTTTTATTTTTTTATAAGTGTAAACTAAATGATTTAACTCTTAGATTTTCAATAAAATCAAGAGATAAATTATTAAATTTTACTATAAAAGTGTTTGTTAAATAGATTTTACCCTAATTCTTATTAATATGAATTTGCCCCAAACTCGCATGCATAATTATTTAGGATGAATTGCAAGACAAATTTTTTCGTTGTTCTTCTATCTAGAACAAAACATTTTTATGTCCTACAATCTATCTCAAATAAGGGTGTTGATGTTGATTTTGTTGTTGTATTTTTACTCATTTGATAGATTGCAAATGCAGAAAATCATTATTGCTTCAAGTTACACAAAGAATGGTGCTCAACCTTTGAAAAGTTAAACAAAAAAGGGAGTTTAACTTTTCGTAAGATGAATATCAATGAAAATCAAGTTCGCATGAGAAAACAAATCTCTAGCATCTTGCATGAGACTACAATATTGGTGAGAACTAAATCTTGATATCAACGAGATTTATTTCATGCAATGTATTTTTAAAAATCCAGGTAACCTATGTAGTATGTAAATAAATTAATGTATTAATATTTTGGGTAAACAATGTAACTATTTTTTCGTAAAAAAATAATATTATTACCCCTTGTTGGTGATTTTAGTATCACCAATGTATTTTAGTAGTAATGTGATTTACTAAAGGCCAATGCAATTATACGTTAAGTTCAGAAACGAGTTAGGGAAGTGTGGAGTGCACGCTCGTTGAGCCAATGTATAATTGAATACGAACAATTGAAACGTGGTTCCAAGGGGCGGAGCCCCTGGCGGGGTGCGGGGCAGCACCCCGTTGGAAAATTTTGAACCCTTTTCGCCAACCGACACAACCGATTTCCGAACAGGTGTGTCTTTTCATTTCAGTCTTTTGATCTCCTATCTAAGGAGTCATTTGGCCTCGGTTTCGCACACAGAAAACGACCTTTAATCTCTACATTCGAATCGATTTCTATTGCCAGAAAACCGATTGTTCTTCAAGAATTATCCCCGCAAAGATTTCGTGAACCCAGGCAAGAATAGGGTCGAAATACTTTGTTCGGAAAGTGAACAAACACGATTCTTCAAGTTATCCGGATTATCTTACCCTAATTTCTAACACCCTATGTTTTCTTTCAAAACCGAGAGGTAACCGAGGGGATAATTAAGAGTTTTGTTTTTGATAACATGATAGTTAAGAGTTTTATTTTTACCATATTCACTAGCCTTAAACAAAAAAAATTTGTTCATTTAATGATTATCAATTCTCAAGACTTTGCTCTGAGTGATCCGCGTGAAATTTAAGTGACTTGATTATAAAGCTTGAATATTGAAAATCATCCTAAATGAAACATGATACACTTGAAACCTAGAGACTCTCTTTTTTTTGTGAGCAGAAAATTTTCTATGATGGATTGCAAGAGAAAAAAATTATTTGGGTTAATGTTTGTTTTAATAAAATATTTTTTAGCAGAAAATCATTTCTTCATCTAACCCTTTTTGTTTTATATAAGAGACAAATGCAAGGAAAAGCAATCGAAAACATATTGCACCCAAGATTTTCTCTTCTCTGAACTTCAATTATTCGAAGATCTAAAAATCTAGATCTTCATGGAAATTAATTTTTATTATAATAATCTCTATAAACAATATAATTTGAGTTTTTTTCCAGCTTTTTGTTTCTTATTTGTAAGTTGAGTTGCTTTGTGATTTTGTTGTTGTTAGATCTAGTTTGTGAATCACTTTGAAATTTCATTGCATCCTTATTTGATTATAGTGAAGCACCTTGTTCCAATGTAATTTGTAAACAAATAATTGTATTAATATTTTGGGTATACAATATTCTAACGATTTTTAAAAATAAAAATGATTTTACCCCTCGGTTTTATTCGTAAACCAAGAGATATGATAAGTTAATTTTGAAAATAATAAAAATGAGGTTGCTGGGATTCGAACTCGTGTACGTATAATTTTACTTCTCGATATTTAATCCATCGAGGTGATAAGTGAAAATTTATCATGACACTCTTTGTTACGTCACTTCTTTAGCCGAGGTAAATTACATTTCATGTTCGAAGTTAAAAGCGCTTTTGTAGTAGTGGTGGCTCTAATCACCTTTATCGCGTTGTGGAGGCACTTGCACGATTAGCACTCTGATTCTCAACTTTACCTCTCGATTTTTAATCCACCGAAGGGATAAGTGGAAATTTATCATGACTTCCATCGTTACCTTGCTTCTTTAGCCGAGGTAAATTGAAATTCGTGTTCGACGTTAAAAGCGCATTTTGTAGTAGTGATGACTCAAATCACCTTTACGGCGTTGCAGAGGAACTTGCATGGTTAACACTCTAATTCTCAAATCAGTTCAGCATTCAAGGAGAGTAAAGTGAAATTGGAGATCAGAGATTGTGTACCTTTTCATGGCATGTGAATTGTCTTATATATAAGGTCAAGTAGAGTGTGCTTGAGGAGGATTGGGTCGTGGTTTGTTGGGCCTTTGGCACGTCCAGAATTGTTGCCCCAAGGTTGTGTCGAACGTTGAAGGAGATGGGGTAAGCTTTAAGTATCATTGACCGACCTTTAGATGATAGTCTGGTGTGAAGTATGGCTGAATCGCATGGGGTAAGTTTGAAAATTGATGGGGACTTGCGCGTTTAGTGTACTTTTATCATTGAGAAACTTCATCACTGATTCCTAACACATGTGATGATGTGACCAACTAGAGAGTGGTGTAGTCCTTTCATGACCAATAATGACCCTCCTCTTGAATATATTTTCCTTTGAATGAAATATATTTTGCAGAATCTAGCAAAAAAAAAACCACCACCTTATATGAGGTCGGATCTCCTAGATCTTTAAAAGATATGAGAACAAGTTATCGACAATCTCGTCATAAATAGGACCACAATCAGATTGGGATTAATAAGAAGACACAATAGTGAAAGGAGTCAGTCATCCTTATCATACCGCCAAACTCACCTATCATACTCCTCATTAAACTGTAATGCTTTGAGAGCCAAGAAAACTCAGCAACAAAAGGTTCCCCATGAAGAAAGCACAATTGTTTCCATTTAAGGTTCTAAATTATCCTCTCATGGTCATTTCTCCCACCTCACCTACAACATCATCTTACATTTGGATATAAAGTAGTCTTTAAAATTTGATCTTGAGGGGAACATTGCCTAGCCAATGAACTCCCAAAAGGAGTTCAAAATACCAGACCCAACCTTCTTAGACAAAAGTAACTCAAACCAATTTGAAGGGTCATCTTTCTTGGATCCAAGTAGAGAAATTTTTCTCCACCATGTAGAAAAGGAGCGACGCCCTAAAGACCTACCCGAATTCCAAGACGAGACAATACAAACACCATAATGAGAAGAAAGAATTTTATTCTAGAGACTAGAACAACCTGTAAGAAGTTTCCATCTCCATTTGGATATAAGGGATATATTAACCATTTGGAGATCATTAACATTAAGACCTCATACTTATTTGGCTTACAAACTTTAGACCACCTAATTCATTGAATTTTAAATTTCTCATTCACCCCCTCCCCACATGAATATCCTTTAAATCTTAACCAAATTCTTCCACACTTCACAAACATCTTAAAAAATGGTAGAAAATCGAATCGCGTAAGTATAGAATTAAGAGTAACTATAGCCCTAAGGTAACAATGGACCAAGAATTATGTCTATTCCAAATTAGATATTGCAAATTAAGAATCACAAGTAGATTTCAACTTAGAGTTAACTCATATTGGCAATCCTCAGAGGCGAAAGAGACTCTATCTTATAGTGCAAAAAAACTCTTAGCAAGTTGGAGGAAGGATGGGTCAATATTAATCCCAATCACGCGATCTTATGAAAAT
The DNA here is from genome assembly GCA_021764765.1 of Vicia sativa. Taxonomy (NCBI): domain Eukaryota; kingdom Viridiplantae; phylum Streptophyta; class Magnoliopsida; order Fabales; family Fabaceae; genus Vicia; species Vicia sativa. The sequence continues at coordinate 67,519,490 of CM038792.1, forward strand.
TATCTCCCGATTATAAGCAAGCTCAAACCCTCAAAATAACTTGGATAGCTCATAAAGTCTCGATCGACAATTCAACCATGATTAAGGTATCTTCAACATACTGAAGGAGAGACACTTCCAAATTGGAGGGACCAACTTTATGATAAAAAAGGCTAAGAAGCACGGTGAATCAACCCGCTTAGACCTTCAACCAAAAAGAAAGATAAAAGGAGTTAAGGGATCTCCCTACTTCAACCGTCTTTAAATCTTGATTTGAGGAGTAATGTAATCATTGACTAGCACGACTTCTTATTATTGATGGCTTGAGGAGTCATGTTGACTATTCACTCTTATAGCTCATTCCAAGGTCTTAGAAAAAGATTTGCAACCGCAAAAACGTAGCAACAAAATATTATCTACAAGTGTCAATACCAATATAATTATCTGTTGTTTTTATGTTAAAAAATAAATTATAATTAATTCACACCGCTACGACTGCATTTATTATCACAACACGTTTGACGATCACGTTACGATCCAAAACGTGAAAGCCTTTATGCATCCAAAGTCAAAGTCGATCAAAATCATTTTTTTAAAACTTGGCTCCTTTTTTTGTGTTGTTATTGCTTGCATTTTATTTTTTTTACAAAATTTGCTTGCATAGTTTTAATAAGCTATTTATTGTGATTTTCTATGTATTGTTGTTTAACTCTTTTCGAAAATAGTTTTTATATATTTTTATTAGCTATTAAAAATTCTTTACTAATACATCTCTTATTTACAAAATAGTCTCATTGACACACAACACTACACATAAATACAATGTCTACATTTACATTATAGATTATTATTATGTTGTTATTCTTAATTATTTTAACGTTATTTTACCACGATAATTGACTTTTAATCCAAACTCACTTTCACATGATGTAACCAAACATGCCCTAAGTCACTACTATCTCATTTTAAAGTCACGAGACGGACTGTCCTCTCTTGAATTCAATAAATATTGTATGTGTGTGCGTGTGTAGTGATGGTGAAGGAACCAAAGTGAGAGAGAGTAGCGTAAGAACTGATAGAGAACTTTCAAAGCTCTTTATCTTCTACCATCACTCAACTATAGCCTCTATATATTTTCTCTTTCTGTTGGAGTGGTGTACCATAACACCTTCACCATGTAGGTCTCCCGTCCCCCACATTTGATTTTCTCTTCTCTTCTTCAACTACTACTCTCTCTCTCTCTCTCTCTCTTATGACTTTTTGTTTCCTTGATTTTCGGAGACCGATGGAAATCCATTAGATCTTAACACTCTTCCTGATGACAACTATAGAGATCATCATGCTAAACAACTCCCTGACACCATCTCTTCACCACCTGGTAATTAATCCATTAGTTAATTAGTTAAAACAAATTGCAATTTCGGTCCATGATGTTAGTAGATGTGAAGTAACTATAATTTATTCTTCATCACAAAACGGCAATATCTTTTTGTAGCGACCCTTTCTCTCTTCATTCATGATCACATACCAAAACAATGATAACTTTTTTTTAATTATCATTAGTATATTTTCACAAATGAAAGTATGAAACACTAGGTGATGATTTGTTTGACCAAGAAAAAAGTGTTAGTTTTCATCATGTTTTAGACCTAGCCTTGTAAAAAAACGAAAAGTGTGGTAGTTGATAAAGTTATTATTATAGATAAATGTAATGATGATTTGATGTTAAAAAAAGGAAAAGGAAGGGTCTCATCAAAGTTACTAAAATAGGATATTTTGCTTACAACAGTTACAGGTTATAAGGAAAAAGGAGGCGGCGAAGATGATAGAAAAGACGAGGTTGAAAAGGTCTATGAATGTAGATTTTGTTCCCTCAAATTCTGTAAATCTCAGGCTCTTGGAGGACACATGAACCGTCATCGCCAAGGCTAGTTGTTACTACTTTCTCTACTTTTTCTTCTCTTTCTTCATTAGTTTTTGCTTTGATTTGATTTGTGAATGCGGTTTTTTTCAGAGAAAGAAACTGAAAAATTGAACAATGCTCGTCAGCTTCTCCTACGTAATGATCAGAACCTTGTTACTCAAGCTGCCCTTCACATAGGGTATAGTATATTCTACTCAGTTCTACTTCTTCTAAATAATTGATTTATAGTAACAGAAAATTCTGTAGGTAATAGGATAAAAACCCTATTCCAACGAAGACATTTCGTTTTAAGCGGTAATGGCTACGACAAAACATTTTTTGGATGTGCCGATACCGATATTTTTACCACCGTTGTATATTAAAAAATAAATTATGATTAATTTACAATGTGATAATTATAATTATTGTCACAAAATTTATATCGATCAACGAAAGTTTTTATAAGTCCGAATTTAAGTTGATAAAAAACGATTGTATGGTATATTATATTTATGTGGACTAATATTTTGTGAAATTGATATTTAGATGCTATCCAACAATGCCTATGAGATTTCAACCATCTTTCACTGGATCATCATCTTCAACTCAAGTGCCACCTCATCAACAGTACTTGTATAATTCATCTTCAAGGCAAATTTCTTTCCCCACACATTTCATTCCACCGCATCAAATGAACGATTACCGTGTGAGCCATCAGCAGCAATATGTGGCAGGTGTGAGCCACCAGCAGCAATATGTGGGAGGTGGAGGAGGTGATAAGTCAAGTTACACGTGCATAGGTGCACCAATTGGACAAAATTTTCCGGATCATACCGCACGATCAATCGATTTCAAGATGGTAATTTATAATGCTATCATAAAGACACGTTAGAGATGATGAATTAATTAAGGTTGTGGTGACGATAGCTAGGGTTATGAGTCATCATGAGATGAGAAACAACAAGAACTAGGTGGTGCACTTTTGAGATCATTGACAACCTCACTACTTTGGCATGGAGTTATGGATGTCTTTTGTATGTTGGTTTGGTACAAAACAAGTTGGATATGAACGAAAGTTTGTGTCACTTCTTTTGCATCCCAATTACCAACAATTCTAGTATTATTTTATATTTTATTGCATTTTCTAGTAGTACTATTTCTGTTTCATTTTGTAACTTTTGGAGTTTCATACTTCTTTTCTAACTTAATAATCCAAATAAATGTTTCTCACTCTCTAGAGTCAAACCATAATTAGAATATTCTAGTTTCTTGATATGCTCATGGTGTCGTGTCACACTATGCTTGCACAATTAAGGTAATACCACAAGAAAAGTGTGATACTCCATTGAGAGTTTCCGTATACATGTTACTAGAATATTCAAACAATCAATCAATCATGTCTACTATATCAATCTAATTTCTTCTTAATACTAGTACTATCTACAAGTGCTTATATTTCTACCAAACTAATTTCAATTATGTTGGGAATTAATTGACCCATTGTTAAAGTTTGGTTTAGTTAAAGTTTCGCCAAATCATTAACTCATTAATTTGGTAAGTAATGTGAAGAATAATAAATAAGGTAATTTTTATTTTGGATATTTATAAGTCTGTAGAGAAACTTTCGAAAAATACTATTTAGAATTTTAATTAATTTTAAGATAAATTATTATTAAAAAGACCACAATTATCTTTTTGAATAAAATATTAGTATATATCAAGATAGTGCTAAAAAAATAAAGAATCAAAAGTTAATGCATCATTTAATTCTTTAATTTAATTTTAAATTTCAGTTTAGTCATTGATGTAATAAACGTTTGCTTTAGGACCATAATCCTACAAAAATCAAGTGATACACTAAAGAGAGAACATGAATAAGTCAATGGTCTATCTACTAAGATACTCTTTCTATGCAAGGGAGGTGCTTCTATCTTCCAAGTCTTTTTCATTTAACTACCTATCTAAACAGATGTAGTAATTTCAGGATTTTTGCACATCATCAATTTTAGGGAGACTTAGATAGACCAGTTTATCTATACTCTTGATTTTTCTTCTTCTTCCATCACATAGCTATTAAGGTATGGCTTTACCTTTTCAAGATAGCTCTTTTTTTAGTCATGTGTCTTACACTTTCACTATTAAAATACCAAAATTTTGATGAAATTTCAAGAGATGTGTGAGCTATAAATCCTTGGCCTTACACTTCTTCTTTGCTTGAGTTTTCTTCCCTTTATTTTCTTTGGATTTTTGCTGACTATAAAACTTAGGGTATCCATACAATCAATAGCAAAAGGGTCTTATTCTAGCGCCTCAAAAACATATAAACAATAAAGTCACCACCAAATTTATTTATTCCTTAAAGGAAAGGAAAAAGGTCGAGATAACCCACAAACAAATGGGAAATGAATAAGATGATCATCGCAGTCAAATTAGGATTCGTGAGTCTGTTATGCAAGGGAAGTGCATTAGCACCCCTCACATCCATTATACTCAATGGTACTTATTTATTTAGTCTTGTGTTAAATGTTAGCTTATACTTGCTTTTATTATGCGAGAAAGAGAAAAGGAAAGGAGAAATGTTTTTTAGCTTTTTAAAAGTGGGCTCGCCAAGATGTCAGAACCTTGTGTTTAACATATTCCCCAAGTGCTATGGAAAATTTAGAGCTTATATAGTTCTCGGTTACTAAAATGTTTGTTGGTTGGTTGATTTTATTTATGAAAATAAAAACGTAATTAATTGTACGTGGACGATAAGACTCACCAAATGATTCACATGTGAGCGAAAGTTTAAAAAAGGACTTGCACTTGGACAATGTTTGATGAGTTTGGATTGTTTTTATCTTTTCTGAAAGAAGACATGAAATGCTTGTTGATTAATTTGAAAGATTTGACGTTAGACCAAGGTTTATTTGTTTTTGACTTTTTATTGAGAAAATGACTTGATGTTAGATCAAGTGTTTATTTGTGATATTGTGAATGATCTATAAACAAGGATTAATGAATGATTGTTTAAGAATGTGCACCTTGATATGATCAAAGGTTTTTTTGAATTGAAAATATAGGTGATTTTATTGTCAACATATTTATTTAATCAATTGAAGTATATTTTAACTAATTAATCAAATTAATGAAGAGATTAACTACCACAAATAAATAATTAAGGAAATTAAAACAACTAATTAATAAAATTAATTAATTAACTTATTTTAGAATTGATAAAAGAAATAAAAAGTGGTGAAGTAGAAATAAAAACATTTGGGTCGAGGGTCCAAGCCCATTGGTTGTGTTAAGAGGCGTTGGGGATTTCATTAGTGAATTATGGTGTGGTATAAGCAAAAAACTGGTTCAGTTGGGCCATTGTGATTTTCGTGATGGTGATTTTAAGAAAATAAGGTGTGGTTTCAAATTTGTAGTTGGACCCAAGGGCCCATTTGGTCAAGTCAAACAGAACCCTAAGTAATAGAGTTTGGTCGCCTGCTCAATTATTAGCTTACTAAGTAATAAAAGGAAAACGACGATCTTCAAAGATCATCCCCGCCTCTCTCGCTTTTCTTCCTTTGTTTCTCATGGTTCTCTCAAAAAATATCACACACACATTAAATCAATGAGGGTTCTGAGGGATTGAGTGCTTGAAGATGGGGGAGTGTTTCTTGGAGTGAGTTTTTCAGTGGAAGTTTTTGAGTGAGATGAAGGTTAGAGTGAGGGTTTGTGAGTGATTTAGAATGGATATAGTTTCGTAAGATTTTGAGGGTTGATTGAGGAGAGTTTTTCCAGAGGTTTGTTATGAGATTTTTGTGGGGTTGAGGAGAAGAGGTTTAGCAGTGTGATTATGGGTAGGGATGTCAATGGGGCGGGGCGGGGCCGGGGGGACACTTCCCCATCTTTTTCCCCGCCATCAAATTCATTCCCCGTCCCCGTCCCGATCTCCGCCACGGGAATTTCTATCCCATCCCGTTCCCGGATCCCGTTCCATGGGATCCCCATAGATCCTACATTTATTCATTAATATTTTATTTTTCTAAAATGTTTATATTTTCTATAAAAATTAAAAGCACAAAGAATTCACATATTTATTATGTTATTAAAAAATACTAGTATTTGACATTTATTATTTTTATTAAAAATACTAATGGAACACAAAATAATAATATTTTTTATAAATTTCTATAAAATGCTATAAAATTCAACAAAATGAACTATAATACTTTTTAAAGTAACAATATGCCTAAACAACTAAAAAATCCAACAACATAATTATGCTTAAAAACTATACTTCATCAAAACTAATAAGGGATAATTATAAAATTTAGCATCATGAGTATGCTTGAAAAGCTAAAAATACTTCATAATAAGTCAACTAAAAGCAAAAGTCAACATATCTCTATTTGCTCAATTGATAACACACGTAAAGTAGAAATATCAAAATACTTAAAACAAAGTTACATATAAATAAACTAAAATATTAAGCAAAATATCCAAACAAGTAATGATCAATCATGTCTCTCTTCCAACTTCTCCTTGCAAGGTCTTCTTCCTCATTCCACAATTAGATATGACTTTCTTTTCCTACGAAAAGTAAACAATCAATAATTATATTTACTTAAAAATACTTTAAAAACTAAAGGTAATCAACACTAATATGTAAATTACCTTATTATCATCATCATCATCATCATCCATATCTTCATCCACACATTCGAATTGAGTCAACGTTTTTGAATAACCTAAGAAACAAATAGCTAAATTAAAATTTAAAAATCCTTTTCAATTAATCTTGTAAAAGATAAAAATATATTACCTTTTATATCTTTTCGGATCCAATCTTGAGTGCACATCAAAGCCTCTAAAGTGTCTTCCTTCAACCTACTACGTTGTTGACTTAAAACACGACCACTAGTACTAAAGGCGGACTCACAACGGTAGAGATAGGAATTGCTAAAAGTCCCTTGCAATCTTTTGCAAAGTTGGAAATTTCAAACCATTTTGTTTCCACCATCCTAAGATGTCAAAATTTTCCTTTTTTTGTTTATCAAGCAAGACACCATCTTCCAAGTAGGAAGTAAATTCTGACTTGACATTTGTAGTTGAAGTATTTTCCATCACATATTCCGAATAAGCCTTCTCCCAATCTTGACTTGTGACATCAATGTCATCTACCAATGTTGATGCACCAACTTCACTACTTGTAGGAACCATATCATTATTTGGTTGATATTCTTCAACTAAATCTTCACACATTTGTATTACCTTTTCCAATTCTTTGGGAGCATTATTCCCATACATAAGTGGAAGAAGTAATTCAACAAAGTTATTTTATATCTAGGATCCAAAACAGCCCTATTGCCATCACCCCATTAATCAAACTCAATATTTGTCAAACTTCACTATCATACTTCTTGCCATACTTTGTATAGTATCACTAGAAGAATCTTCCCACTTTCTTAAAGCTAATCTTATTTGACAAACTTTGGGAAAATAAATGTTTGATGTTGGATACTTAGTACCGAGAACAACTCGGTGACACTAAAAATAATTTCAACTTGTCACAAATTTCTCTTGCCATTTTCCAATCTTCTTCACTTGGTGCACACTTATATTGGGAATCACGGCGTTGTTTTAAGCGTTTAAAAACTTGTTCGTAAGGCAATGCGCAAGCATTAAATAAGTAGAGTTCCATCTTGTTCTACAATCTTGTGCAAGCTTCTTTTCATAAGTCATGTTCAATTGATTACAAGTTTCTTTAAATTTCTCCTCCTCTTTGGTGTTGCTACCCAAAACCGACACTTTCCCTAATCTTTCAATTGAACTAGAAATTGTTTGCATGCCATCTTTCACTATCAAGTTTAATATGTGGGCAACAACGATATGAAATAATTTCCTTTTAAAATAAAAGAAGAAGGTGACATCTTATCAATCAAATGGTCAATCGAGCATCATTGGTGCTACAATTATCAACGGTTAATGTTGACAATTTTCTATCAATATTCCAATCCATCAAACAATCTACCAAAAATCACAAATGACCTCGGATGTGGCGTAGGGACATAAATGAACCTAAAATAAATTATAATAAATATCACATAAAATAACTATATTATAATAATAACGTAAATGGAAGGAGAAGTTACGATGATCCGATTCGCAAAATCCAATTTTCATCAATGTAATGAGTAATGTACATATATCCTTTGTTCGGTTGCTAGCATCCACATATCGAGAGTTATTGCAATGCGGCTTTTATTCTTTGCAAGTATTTTCATTTGCTTTGACTTCTCACTTTCATACAACTTCATTATATCATTCTTCATGGTGTTGAGAAACTATCTTGAACAAAGGTTGAAGAGAATGGCTATAATTTCTAAAACCAATATGGTTAACCATCATGATGGGATATTCATGCAATATAATCATCTTCATGAGTTCATTCCTAGAAACATCTTGATTAAATGTATAATTTCCAACCACAAATGATTCATGTCTTTCGGATTTTTTTCTCACTTTAAGCATGGCTTGTTTTGGACCTCTCTGTATGCTTTTGGACATATGCTAATATGATCAAATAAATGTTTAGTACCATTTTTGTATCACCACCAATTTTCTTATCACAAGATTTGCATATAGCCTTCCAAATGCCTCCTATTTTTGCCTTTTAAAATAGGGCCAAGCATCGATTTTAATCCCTTTGTTAGGACTTGTAGTGGGTTCAACGGAGCTTGGGATCTTGATTTTCTATATTTATTTCATTTGGAGTAGATTGAACTTCTGTGTGAGTGAAACTCCACTACTTTCTATAGGAACTTCATTCCTTCCAAAGCAACATTAGGACTATTAGATGATTGAACTTCACCAACCATTCTTTTACCAAAACCCAGCACACACAAACACAAATTTTAAAAGGCTACATGGAAGTAGAACAAAAATAATAAATATATGAAAAATAATAAATAAATGAAATAGTAAATACATGAAATTCACACAAAAATAATTAATAAGAAAAATCTTATATTTCTAAATATATGATGCATTACACATATTTCTAAATATGCCTTATTTAACTTTTCAATTAGAAATAATAACATATATTAATTAATTATATACATTGAGAATACATTTATTTACCTATATACATGATATATTTACTGTGTAAAAGTTATATGTTATTATTTCACTTAATGGCTTTGGTTTTATAATTAGAAATATAAGTTTTTTTTTATGGGTGATAGCATGATATATTATTGTTTATATGTTATTATTTCATTAATAATTAGAAATATAAGATATTTGGTTTTTTATGGGTGATACCGTGATAGCATGATATATTGATTCATTTAAAAGTAATATTTTTTGTTTAATATAGAAAATTAAATTATAGTGTGATATATTAATAAAAATAGGAAAAGTATATTTTAATATTTTTAAGGAAAAAGCGACATTATTTTAATTACAAATGCATAGTATAGATAAAAATGAACACAAAAATATTTAAAAGGAGATAAAAATGAGTAATTTTTGATTATTTTATATTTTTAATATGCAAATGATTTGATAACTCTAAAATTTCTAAACAATTTAATTTAAATTTAATCAAAATAATCAACTTTTCCTATAAGCAATTACATGAGCAGTTTATGAGAATCAAGGAGAAACAATCTACTTTTTCTATAAACAATAATATAAAGATTTATGAGAATCAAAGAGAAATAATCTATTTTTCCTATAAATAATTACATGAACAAATTTATGAAAATCAAACCTTATTGATGAAATTGTAAGAGTGTGAATAATGGAAGCACACCAAATAGAAGATGGAATTGGAAGAGGAAGATGAATGGAGATTTGATGGAGAAGAAAAAAGGAGTCTAACGTGTGAGACTCTAAATGTCTGAGAAGAAAATGAAACGCTTCAACTTTTTAGGGTCTAATATTTACATTTCTCTCTTAATAAATACATGAATATTTATTTATTTATTTTATAAATAAACATAAAGGAAATGACTAAAAACCTAATCTAAAATATATATATATTAAATTAACTATATTAAAATAATAGGCGGGCGGGGTGTATTCCCGTCCCGTCCCAAATGCTCTCGGGAATTTTCTCCCATCCCGCCCCAGGAAAATTCCCATCTTTGGGGCCCCGAAGGCGTTCCCATGAGGATCCCCATTAACAGGTCCAAACTGACATCCCTAATTATGGGTGAATTGATTTCTGAATGAAAGGAAGGAATTGGAATGTGAGAACATAAGAGAATATTTGGTGAGAAGAAGGATATGATATAATCAAGTTTGTTAGCATAAGAATGAAGGAATATTGAGATATTTGGATAAGGATCCGATGAAAATTTTGAGAGTTATTTTGTGTTGTGAAAGTTTGTTGTGAAAAGGTTGAGCTGTGATATTTGAGTTTTGTTGTAATCTTGAAACGTATGATCTGTGTAAACCGTACATGTATTTGAGTGCAGTTTTCTTTGTATGTTACTGACGTTCATCTTTTATTTTTCAGATTGAGAGAAAATTTCTCTACCATCACAAAAAAAATTGGTAGTGTATCTTCTATCAATCACGTGATGCCATTTAATTTTAATATATTTATTTATTTATAAAATAGTATAATTGTTTGTTGTTTCCAAGACATTTTACATTATGATTGATTGAAGGTATACTACCTAACTTTTTGAGTTTGATAGATAAGAATTCACTTTCAAATTGATATGTATGTATGCGGATGCAGAGAGAATATGGTGATATACAAATGAATCATGTGAAAATCCGATAACAATTCTCTTTTTTTTTATTTGATCAATACCGTACATGTTATGTTATAAGAATGTATTTTGTTTCTTATCTATAATAACAATATTACTATTTAAAATACAAATAAAATTTATTATTATTATTATTATTATTAAAAAATTATTACTTAAAAATGTACTACTCGTACACATTTTTTAGTTGAAAGAAAACTAATATGAAAACTAAGTACAATTATTTTCTAAATAACAAAATGGTTTGCTTCTATAAAAATAAAAAACTAAAAAACAAAATTTAATCTATTTAAAAACCAATTATTATCTAAGTTTAATTATTCAATTTAATGTAAAAAAAGGGGGGGAAATTCAATTACTAGAAAAGAAAATTAATAAAATGCAAATGTATTAAGAAAGTTTAATAAAAATGCAAAAAGAAATTGAGTAAAATATTACTTAAAACGTAAAATTCAAATATTAAAATATCAATGTTGATGATAGTAGAATGTAAGATTCCATCGAAAATGCGATATGCAAACGAACGACTATGACCAAAATACAAACGACTTAATACAAATGTATGTTATAGACTAGTAAAATGTACCAAACAAAATTCCATGACCAAGTGAAACAAATATGATATGCTAATGCAAATGCAAATGAATTAATGATGAAACTCATGGGGAATTTAAGGTACGAATCCTCTATTTAATTATATTTTAGCATAACGTAGATCATTGGTGTAAAATAATTAAATAAGACCATTTAGTCCCTTATGCAATGATATTATATATTACGAATGTATGAATTATATACTGGGAAAAACGAAAAGTAAACTCTATAGGGATTAATGAAATAACTTAAAAGGAATTCCAATGAGAAAACTTGTTGAAAAGCTTAAATAGTATATGATCAATTTAAACTTAATCTTTAATTTATTTATTTAAATAGTAATTAAAGTTAAATATTTTTATTTTAGTTCTTATAGGATTAACATACTATTTAATTCTATGAAATATTTAACTAGTTAAATTGAAATATATAGAATCAAAACAAACATCAATTAGTAAATTGAGTTTAAAAACAAGAAAGAAAGTCAATATCAACATGTATAGTTGATAAAGTGAAATAAAAATTCATTAAGTAGTTAGTTTAATTTAAATAATCGAGGACAAAACTAGTATTTTAGTTTGTGTTTAACAAAAGTTGACATTCATTATTACTCTTATAAATTGAATTGTTTTAATATATATTTAATTATTAATCAAAAAACTATGTTTTGATAGGGGGTTGATAAATTATATCACTTGTGATTGATCCAACAAACAAGACTAATTAACTAGTGATTTGGTGAAAGTAGATAACATCGTCCTTAACTAGTATTTTTAATTAATAATTAAATATATAAAAACAATTAAAATTATAAAGTAATAATGAAAGAAAAATAATAAACTATAAACACAAACTAAAATACTATTTAAAAATGAGAAAATAATCTATAAACCGAAGGATTAAACAGATAAATTATCAAATAATCTTTATTGATTTATAAACTATAACTATAAAACTGAAAATATGACTGAACATAACTATATGTGTGAAAGAAATTTGAACAAAACAAAAAAGTTTAATATTTGATTCTAGTATATAAAATTAACTAGTTAAATATTTCATGAAATAGTAGATCTATAAACTAAAATAAAAAATTTAATATTTAATTAGTATTTAAATAAATAAATTAAGATTAAAACAAACATCAACAATTAAATGATCGTAAGTACTATTTAAGCTTATTTCATATTAACTTGTTATAGCATAGTATTGTATTTCACAATTATACTCAATCAAATAGCACTAAGAAATCACTTTGAGACGTCATTCGTGTAACTCTCATGAGAACAATTTCGACAAATTACAATTTTCATTACAAGATATAAATCAATCAACAATACATAATATCTATTAAAAAATCAACTTATCTATTACATTTACCTGTTTTTCCCAATTTCCCTTAGTGGTGAGACTTTTCACCTAAATTTTGAGTCTAACTAGAAGGAAGAGGCCAAAGATCATTACAAGTGGATTGAAAGATGAATACCAAGAGTTCATCACACTAGTGAGTTGAATCATATACAAACAAGATAGAACTAATATCAACTAGTTTATTGATGAGGTGCGACTTATTGCATGGTTAATCTGTCCAGGTTAACTTTGAAAACATAAAATATGTATCAAATCCTTCATAGTAAACCAACCAGCAATTTATCATTAACCATTGGATTGATTCCAAACAAATTAACTAATTTTAATGCATATAGCTTGATGAAAGTCGATCAATGGATTGAGTTCAAAAACTTTCATTTATTAATCATTTCATGCCTAATAAATTTGCACATCATTCTTAATGTTGTTTGATTTTCAGTTATTAATTAAAAATTGTCATGCAAAAAAAAATCATCATAAACCATTGGATAGATGAGGATAAACAACAAAATTGTCATCAACCAATGACTTGAATCCCATAAACAAGAAATAAGTGACACCAACTAGTTGATTAATGAGAGGCAACAAATGGATGAACTAATTAACTTCACAGGTGAAGGAAAACAATAACACCTTTCTAAAAACCATGAAATGTAAAAATTATTTGAGTAACATGTCATCAAGGATGCTATAATTCATTATGATAAAATTTACATGTCATGCTTATCGAGGAACATAAACCAATTAAAATAATTGAAATAAACATGTTTAACACAACGGAAAATATTCATAGCTCTTGGATAATTCAAAACATCAACAATAAGGTCACAACCTTAGTTCCACAAAATTATTATCCAATTAAAGCATTTAATCAAAATAAGAGTTTAATAATAACTCTAAACAAATAAACGTTCCTCGATTTTTACAAATCGAGCATGACACGGACTCGACAAAACATAATAGTTTAGCTTTACGAGCTATCCTCACCAAAGCGCCTAGCTGCTAAAATCTAAAATGATCAATGAAGGGTGAGACTAAATTACAATTATTATCGTTATAAGCTCATAAGTAAGTAGAATTTCATAAGCAAGTCATTTCACCCTATTCAAAGATATTCGGTTATCATTTATCTCCAAACATACATAAGTCATCAATCAACAATAACATACAACAATCACATTATAACGGAATTCTTCCAATCATGTTATAACACATACAATTAACGCAATGATGACACTATGCATGTGGTACCAATTGTGAATTAAATTCACTACAGTTCTTCGACTCGAACACGGTATCACCCTCCGTTCCATTCCAACCCATAAACGGATCGCCTCACGCCCATTCCACTCGGAAACAATTATGGAAATTTCACTAATTCCACACAATGGGCATTAGCTACTACGACATGATATGTATGCATGCACATCTTTAAAGCATGCATTATCAACCGAATATGATAACAACTTCTATCATAAATAACTTCCAATCATATACAACATATACAAGAAATTACATTCACAACTCGTAATGTTATCATAACATAATTCAACAACATCATGTATTCATAACCACCACATTGTCACATATATTCACGGTATTCACACAATGTATAAAACAACAAAATTAGATAAAAATAGAGACTTTTAAAATAAATCGAGTTACGCCAATTTTCCATTTCATAAAATAAAATATTTTATTTAAGTTACAACGTCCAAAAGCGATTAAAAGCGGACTTAGGGTTTAGAAGTTATGAATTTTCAAAATAAAGTATTTTTCAGAAAAACTTGGTGGTAACGGTTAGGGAGAATAAGGTTATCACGGAAACAAAGTGATTTTTCGTTCAATAGCGAGGTAATCGGTTACTCTAAGGTAGGTTACCACGAACTAACAAAAATCGTTGTTGGCACAACAGGTTATCCCAAATCATTTCAATTAGACCCCAATCTTATGTAACACCAAAACAGCTCTACAAACATGATTATAATGCATTACTATCATGGTATAACATCATATAACAACACTATAACATCAATTTGACTCAAATTCACCAAAATCATGCATTAGGGTCTAAAATTCCTAAACCTTAATATCCTAAATTGGGATTTCTAATCTACTCAATCCATTCATATTATCTCAAAACCTATAAAGCATAATAATCGAGAAGTCACCCTTAGCCAAATTCTTGAGTTCTTGAATCCTCTTCTCTTTGATCTTCTTCTCCGTATGTTCTTCTTTTATCACACTTTTGTTCCAATTTTCCTTTTCTTTTCTAATTCCTTATATTAAATAATAATAATAAAATATTATTAGTGAATTTTTACTTTCACCTCCTTTTCTACTAATCACATAAGCCCATTTCCTTTTTCTAATTTCCAACATTTATTTAATTTCCAATAATTCTCCAAAATCCAATTTAATTACTTAATAATTTAAAATTCTAAATTATTAGCAATTATAAATATGGGATGTTACAAAAGCGCTCTCAACCAATGGATTTCTTAGAATTAACCATAAAGTAAATGATTAACTTTAATATGAGGGTTGCTTTGAATTAGCTGGAAAGTAAATGACTAACTTCATCCATTGGGTTGCTTTGAATTAACTGGAAAGTAAATGACTAACTTTAACCAGTGGGTTTTCGGGTCGACAAGAAGATAAATGATAAATTTCAATGAATGAAATTATAATGATAAATTTCCTTGGTATTAAGTGTTGATTTGTAGATGAATCACTTATTTTGAACAATAATTTTAATGTGATGATTATGCAAACTTTTGAAAATAAATCATTTATTGAAATGGTATTGTGGTATGCAATGGCTAGATCTTTATGAGGATGCAATGACAATTTGAAATTGAAGATGTGAAAAATGATGTGATAACGTGTTATCAACACCAAGGTTTTAGCAAACACTTAGGATAAAGGTTAACATAACATTGTTGTAGTATACATTCAAAAGAAACATTGCTTCAATTAAGTTTTTGAATGTTGTAGCATTCAGTTCACGGTTTATGAAACAAAGGCTATAAGGCTCAAATTTTGATGTAAACTCACCTTATTCTTAGTGATGTTCTCCGCTCCTATATTCAAATAACTTGACACACATTCGACTTCGAGAAATTGGAAATGACGATGACTTGAGAACTAATGCTCTTTGAGGTGGAGGCCACCTATTCCTTTAGAAGTCACACATTGTTCTTGCTTTAATTTGTGAAGATTTTCTATGATCTTTCTTTTGATTTGATTTTTGCTTTTGTATCCTTAACTTTTTCCCAATTGTTTCCTTTGAGTTTTAGACGGAGGATGTCTTGATTTTGCCTTCAGTTCTATGTTCTCGACTTAGTACTTTTCTTTGATTTTATTTTTATGATTCTTCATTTTGTGTTTGAAAAACTTGGGTGTGATGGTTTGTCGATGTGAGAATTTGATGGTTGTAACTTCCATAGTGATGGTTCAAGATAAACAAGTGTTGTAAACTTTGAATTTTCATTTCTTCTTGACATTGTGTACAAAGAGATATGGTTAAACCTCTTTGAAGGTATCGAATATTTTAGAAGGATTATCTTAGAATGTAATGCATTAGTCATTTTAACTAAATAGCTACTACCTCGGGTTAAGATAAAGAGTTTTGATTGTATAAAGAAAGAAACTCCAACTTCTAGGCTCAAATGGGTTAAGAAGGATTATCTTCCTTATATCTCATGTGTTTGGGTATTTTAAGCAATGCATGTACATCATCGACAAAGTTTTATTTGAAAGTATATTGTTGCAAATTGGGTATTCGTTTTCACCATTCTCCTCAATCTTTGCTTAAGCGGAAAGTTGATAAAGAAAGTGAAGTGGAAATAAAGTAATATTGTTTTGTGATTTTGAGTGATACTAAGGAAATTAAAGCAAGTGAACATGATATTATTGATTCAAAATATGAAATTCTCATTTCATTAAAATAACGATTAAAAATAACAAAGTTCAAATGCTAAACAACATATTACAAACAAGAAAATTTGCGAATGTAATGATAAAAGGCCTAGTGACTATCATCAACAAGGATGAGCATTTTGTATGATCTACTAGCTTTAGGAGCGTTCCACAGTGTTTTGGCACTTGTTAGGGCATGATATTGTTCATCATATTGTGCGATGAGGCAGGTCCAGGTGGTTAATGCTCAAAATTTATATGGTTTTGACCACGGAATCTTTGAATTCACTTCTTGTCACGATCAAGGTTTTCCATATTTCTTGAGAAATATTGCACTCGTAAGGATGTCAATCGACTTGCCTTGTTAACTACTTGAATTGAAATAGGTTAATGAGTCTTTTGGTTTTGTGGTAAAAATGCATGCATGATGAGGAATGAAAATGCATAATGAAATGTAAGGTTATATTATGTATGAATGCGATTAGGGAATGTACAACATAATTCAACCAATTTCGTGTAAGTTCTTCATGACAGAATATTTGGATACTTGGTACATAATTATTCACATATATGCGAATCTAAGTTTTATGGTTCTTAGAGTCATAAATCTCTATTGAAAATTATTACCATAAAGACTAGTGGAATATGATAATACCCTCAGAGCTCCTAAGAGGCGGTCTTAGTAACCAGAAAAGGATTCTAAAGGTTCTCAGGATGTAGATCGAGGTTGGAAATACTACCGTCATTCGACTAACCATAATACATTAATACTTTTAGTGGATCTCATCTTATTTGGGTTTACACACAACCGAGTTCAAGGTCTTGGCGTCAATCTTACTCAACCGCCTCGAACTTATGTTTTTTCCTAGCTCGGGTGTAGAGCTTTTCACTGATAAAATACCAAAGATTCCAGTAAATGCGATAGGATAAGAAAACATCAGATGATTAAGGCAAATAAAATAACAAGTAAATAAATCTAACTAGATCACGAACAAACTAAACTATGGTGGATTCGCTTAGGTTCCCTAAGTGAAGTCACCCAAAGCAACTTGAAAAATATTCAAACAATGAAGTCACCACCGATTTTATTTATTCTTTAAAGGAAAGGAAAATATAAAAATCACAAACAAACGGAAATTAATAAGATGGTCATTGCAACAAATTAGGGTTAGAAATTCGGTTATGCAAGAGGCGTATTAGCGCTCTCATCTATCGTACTCGATGGTACCTATTTAGTTAGTCTTGTGATCGAATATTATCTTATATCTGCTTGCTTTTATTATACGAGAAAGTGAAAAGAGTGGAGAATATTTTGTTTTGTTTTTGAAAGTAGGCTCTCTAAGATGTCAAAACCTTGTGCCTACGTATTCCCAAGTGCTATGGAAAAGTCATAGCTTACATAGTTCTTGTTGAACTAAAATATTTGTTGGTTGGTTGATTTTATTTATGAAAATATGAGCTTAATCATACGTGGATGATAAGATTCACCAAGTGATTTGCATGTGAGAAAAGTTTGAAAAAGCGCTTGCGTGGGCAAGGTTTGATGAGTTTGGATTATTTTTATCTTTTGTGAAGAATTCATGAAATACTTGTAGATTAATTTGAAAATATTTGACGTTGGACCAAAGTTTTTTTTTGTTGCAAAAATAACTTGATGTTGGATCAAGTGTTTATTTGTGAAATTGTGAATGATTAATGAACAAGAATTGATGGATGATTGTTTATGAAAATGCACCTTAATTTGATCAAGTTTTTTAATTAAGAATAAAGTTGATTTTATTGTGAACATTTTATTTAATCAATTGAAATATATTTTAACTAATCAATCATATTAATCAAAGATTAACTACCAAATTAATTAATCTAGTAAACATAATTAATTAATTAAGGTGATTAAAAATTAAAAAATTAAATTAATTAATTAAATTATTTTGAATTGATTAAAGAAATAAAAAGTGATGAAGTAGAAATAAAAACATTTGGGCCGAGTCGGCTCATTGGTGTGTTAAGAGGCGTTGGGGTTGATTAGTGAATTATGGTGTGGTCTAATCAAAAATTAATCTGAGTTGGGCCATTGTGATTTTCGTGATTTTAAGAAAATGAGGGTGTGGTGTTCAAATTCGTAGTCGGGCCGACCGATGGCCCGTTGGTTAAGCCAAAGAGAACTATAAGTAACGAGTTTGGCCATCCATGTTCCATTATCAACTTACTAAGTAATAGAAACGGAAAATGATTATCTTTAAAGATCATCCCATATCTCTCGTGTTTGCTTCCTCTATTTCTCATGGTTCTCTAAAAATATGAAACATGTGTAAACAACGATAACAACATGGACATACCCTCATCCCATTTCAAACCCCTATATCCGTGTTTATATATATGATTATGTGTTACAAGTTTTAAAAATAGATAAAAAAGAAATGGAAAGCAAAAATAAAAACAACAACCAACAAGGTGAAACTACCAGAAACCAATTCAACATGACTCCGGTACTTTGTTTATTTCTTTTGCTCTGCGATCGACTACATTATTCTTCCTCGATCTATTATATTCTTATATTCTTGTTGATGATTGATGATGTGTTATTTTGTGTGGTTTTGAATTGAAGGTTTGCGATTAGTGTGGTTGAAGTGATGGTTACGAGGATTGAGTGCTTGAAAGTGAACAAGTGTTTGTAGGAGTGGGTTTTCATGTGGAAGGTTTGAGTGAGATGAAGGTTAGATTAGGTCATGAGTTATTTGGAAGAGGCAAAGTTTCGTAAGATTTTTGGGGTTGATTGAGGAGAGTTTTTTGTGAGGTTTGTTATGAGATTTTTGAAGGGTTGAGGCGGAGGTTTATTAGAGTGATTGTGGGTGAATTGGAGTATAAATGAGAAAGGATAAGATAGAACCAAGTTTGTTAGGATAAGAATGAGGGATATTGAGATATTTGGATAAGGATCCAATAGAAAAGGAAATGAAAAGTAAAAATACTGACTGACAACCAACAACGGTGAAACTACCACCAACACCAATTCAAATGACTTGTTACTGTTTATTTCTTTTCTCTACAATAAGTCTCATGGTTGGCCTTTTGTATTTCAACAATTCAATTTTGAATTGTTTAAGTATCTATAATGATTTTATGTATGTAATATCGTATAAAATCATATATAAAATTCCACAACCAAAGTATAAAAAATTAATTTTCTAAATTTCGAGTTTTTTTACTTTGGATAATGAGAGACTTAATAGTATCCATAATTGAGACATACCTTAGTTTATTGTCTTTCATGTCAATTTTATTTCCAACTATATATATATATATATATATATATATATATATATATATATATATATATATATATATATATATATATAATAAATAATAGGATGATATCACGAGAACTAAGTATCTAAATACCTAATACAAAGAGATTAAATGAAGATCTTTCATATTAGAATTTCTTGGTTTAACACAACAATCATATATCATTCTTGACTAAATAAAATTGACACATTAAACTAGGAATATAAACTTACTCACTAAACTTTTAAAACCCAATAATTTTCATAATAGAAATCTCAAAACCAAGCGAGACAATTACCTTATGAAATATTGTGGTATCACTAATAGACAATTTCATTAACTTATAAATGGATTTTATACATTTGGAAACCATAAACTTTCTAGATATTGATACAAAGTTTCTCTCGTTGAGCATATTATTTTCTTAATGTCTCCATTAAGAAACACTAACAATATCCATCTTCAACTTCAAAATTATAACAAGTAACAATGTAACAACTATCATAATAGAGTCTTTCGATCATCTTGAATGGAATTTCTCTTTTCGATCAATTCTTTATGACTTGACGCTCTAGTTCTTGAGAATGTTGAGTTTGATCTTCAAGGATTAATTTCTTATTTTAATTGAGAGAAAACAATAATATTCGTATGGGGTCCAAATTTTCTATATAAATAGCAACTATATAAATTGAGTTATAACCAATTTTTCTCACTCAATTTTTTCTTTGAACATATCTCTCCCCAAACTCAATATTCTCGAGACACATTATAATATTTGTCTCAAAATATTCTTCAACTTGAGACAAGTTTATATTTCTCAAACTTTTAACAATTATAGATTATCACAAGTCATGACTAAATTAATTATAATAATATTTAAATTTAAAGACAAATCTAATCCATCATTTAAAAAAAATTATAATATTAAAATAAAACTTTATTCATTCACCAAATTGTCTTTTATATACAAATTTAAGCTTATAATGACAATCTAAAATAGTTAAAAGTAAATAAAAATATCAATCTTCACCAAATTTGTTCCCTTTAAATTGATGTATATTTCAACACCATTGAAAATTTACAGTTCGGATCATATTTTCTTTTATTCTTTATTTATCCTTATCATTTGAAGTATTTCTCAAATGAGCAATATTTTATTTTCTCTTGCTTCAATCTTTCATTTATTGCACATTTATAAAATTATTCTTTTAAAGAATAATTTTAACTTTAGTTATAAACTTAATTGTGCAAAGAAAATATCATATGCTAAATTTTCAACAAAGTACCTAATTGACAAAACAATAGTGTTTTAGCAAGATTAAATAGTTTCATAATATGCTTATGATACTTTCTTTGTTAATAATCTTCATGAAAAGTCATCACTCCAATGAGAGATTGTCTTTTGCTTTATTGCTATAAACAGATTTTAAGTAAAAATAATATGATAAAATTTATATCATCTTAAATATCACCTCTAATGTCTACGGATTGTAATACTTTAAGATTATAGAAATGTGTAATTTGGAGTGTAGTAATTTTAAACTTGAGTCTCACTTTAAATATACTAAATTGTGAAAGAATTTGAGTTTCTCCATCCTTATGTAAGGTATAGATCTAAAAATTATAATGTTCATATTTTATTCTTAAAAGTTTAATACTTTAAGATTATAGGCGTGTAATTTGGAGTGTAATAACTTTTAAACTTGAGTCTCACTTTAAATATACTAAATTGTGAAAGATTTGAGTTTCTCCATCCTTATTTAAGGTATAGATCTAAAAATTATAATGTTCATATTTTATTCTTAAAAAGTTAAAACTTTTGATAATTAAAATCTAACTTATTTTGCATATATATAAACTATATTAGTTTATAGAGGAAAAAAAATTACTCACCAAAATAACAAGTTCACCATTGATATTAAGTCCTTAGACAATAAAATCAACTACTAGTAATCTTTATTTGTAATGATCAAACAATGATAAATAATATTTCTAAACAATAAATTTTACAATAAGTCACATGTTTTAACTTATATGTGTGAGGGTCAAATAAACACAGAAAGATTTACTTCATACAACATCATTCTGATATGACAATAAATTATTATTATTATTATTATATATATATATATATATATATATATTCATCTTTACTTATAAATTAAAATACTCAGACAAGATATCAAACAAATCATTAATTCTTAATCTTTGATTGCAAAAATTAAGCGTAAGCGATATTCTCAGCAATGATCAAACATTAGTAATAAGTATGGTTAGATAATGGCGTCTTTGACATCAATCATTATCCACATGGATAAAATTAATAACTATTACATATTTACCATCACACATATGTAATTGTTCGGCCAAATTATGTCTTTCTTTTGGTAATTATAGATTCACATGAACAATTACACACTACATCTTTTATAATTTTGATTAAATCAAATTTACACAATAGAATTATTTTGCAACATGTTGTTTTAACCAACTCAACCAAAATTATTAGATATTTTAATAAATTCAATGGGAAGATTTTAAATTTATAAGGCACTACCACAAATATAGTCATATTCATTTAGGATATCATTTGATAATAATATTATTTCTAGAAAATTCTTTGTGGTGAAAAAATTCATAATAAAACATAAATTTTATAAATTTATACAAATTTCACTGATTAAAAAATTATTGTACAAAAATTAATAACAATAACCTTAAATAACATAATCCTACTAAATGTATAGTTTAAATCGGATAAATATTAAAATATTACAACATGTTGTTGATGATTTTATATGTATGGTGAATGTATATAGTTCTAAAGGTTTGTTTAGAAGATGAGATTATTACATCGTATGTGGTTTGAGTATTTTCCAACCCTTATGAATATATAACTTTTGAATTGAATTAGAAAATTATAATGAGATATTAATTTATATTAGAAAAATTACACTTACCAATCTTATACAATTTTTCAACTCATTATCGACATTTCGCTCTTTAACAGGTTAAATTTGGTTTAATACTTATAGTTCTTCAACTGTCCCTTCCTTCACCTCTAATTTTGTTTGCAAAGTATATAATATTTTGAAAAATGAACTAGAGATGAAGGAGAGGAAGGATAAGAACTAGGAGCGTTAAACAAAATATAATCTTTGAAAGGCGAAATGTGAATAACTAAGTGAAAAATCTTATATAACATGGATTAGTGTAACTTGTTCTTCTTATATAACAATCTGTCATATATTAATTTCTATATGAAATTGAAGCGTTATATGTTTAATGACATTGAAATAAACATTCCACATAATTTATAAACATTCCAATCCATCTTAAATCTATTAGAAAAGATTAATTGGATAAGATAAAGCCCCTAAATATAATTGAGTTTAAAAATTTAGTCTGTCCTACTAAAATAAAGGATTGATTGGTGACAGTTTGTCTACCTATTTATTTATTTTCTATTTTTTATTGATTCATAATCATTTTTTTCTTTTTTTATACTCTCTCTTCCATGATATTTTGAACCATTGCGACACTTCTTAACAATTCACATATAAAATATATAAAATATTATATAATATATATATATATATATATATATATATATATATATATATATATATATATATATATATATATATATATATTATATATATATATATA